>CM061231.1:115841154-115971506 GCA_030844895.1 Ambrosia x helenae | reverse complement strand
AGTGAAGGGTAGACGAAGTCAATTAATCTAGAAATCGGATCTGATGTACCCTTAATAAGAAGATCATCTGGAATGTCCACATCAAACTCATCATCATGAATTGACTCACCAACTTTACCCTCACCTAATTCAAGAAGCCAGTTTGCAAATGCCTTTGTTTCTTCGGATTCAGACGTGTTGTTACCCAACGTTAAACCTCATGTTTTTTTGTTAAAGTAAGGACTTTGCAACTATTCCAAATAGGAGAAGAAGTTATTGATGCATTTAAAATATCTCTTCTACTACCATTTGGAACAACCGGAAGGATCTGTCTAAAATCACCACCCAAAACCATAACCTTACCACCAAAAGGCAAATCAGAATTAGGTGAAGAATTTGACTGCAGGACGTCTTTCATTGTACGATCAAGTGCCTCAAAAGCATGCTTGTGAATCATTGGAGCTTCATCCCAAATAATTAACTTAGTTTGCTTCAATAAATCAGCAATATCACTATTGGGCTTTATACCGCACAATGATTGTTCAGTAACATTCAAAGGTATACGAAACCTAGAATGCGCTGTCCTTCCACCAGATAACAGCAGAGAAGCAATACCACTGGATGCAACGTTCAAAACAATTTGTCCTTTAGATCTTATGGCAGCAGACAACGTTTTCCATAAAAAGGTTTTACCAGTTCCTCCAAAACCATAAACAAAGAATAGCCCACCTTTGTTACCATCAACCGCATGAATGATTTGATCAAAAATTGAACGTTGCTCATCAATTAAAGAACGTGAATGGGTATGAAATTCCTCAGCCAACGTACTTACTTGATAATTCAGCTCATCAAGAATCAAACGGTTATTTGCAGATGATATCGAATCATTATCCGGATAAGGCATAGAAGGAAAACCTACGTAGGCTTGAGTTATTCCGAAGCAACTGTTTCTCAATTTCAAGGCAACGTAAGGTTCTTTATTTGTTCATCAGGAAGAGACAAACCTAAAAACGAAAAAGTTTGGAACATTCAATTTAAAAGAAAAGGGACATTAAAAAAAATAAATTCATTAAATTTCGAAATTAAAATTTGTTACCTTCAATTTGGAATACGTCTTCGTGTCTACGCATAATACCATCTGACAGATACTTCCATGATTTTTCCCAAACATGCTCAGGCCTAGATAAGGTATTAGACAGCAACATCATCGCAAACAAATTACGAAGAGAATATCCAGATTCTGTATAATGAGCCTCTTCAATAGCTTCTACATATTCTTTGTCATCGTCTAAGAGGCCAAGAGCATAACATGCATTACGAAATGTTGGTAAGATTTCTCCATTGACCGTTCTTATCTCCTCAAATGATCTAGGGCCTTTTACTTTATTTAGAAGAACTCTCAAAAAATACGCCTCGCCCATAGATGGATTAACCATGTGAACACGACCAATTGCCTTACCTATCTTTCGAAAGTCCCATTTTTTTTCTTAAGAATAAATTTGATACCATCTGATATCAAGATTCTAGTAAAGTTCCAAAGGCGTCAATTTTCAATAAGCGTATGTTTTGCAATGACCATCAATAAAAGCCAAGGACAGTCTTTATCGAAGGTTGGATTGTATTTAAGAAACCATGTATTCTCACACGGCCAGCTTTATGTCGCATTATCAAGAGTTAAAAGCATGGCAGGCGTGAAGTTACTTATACTGGATGCTGATGGGAAAGTGATGACTAAAACAAAAAATGTTGTTTATAAGGAAATTTTCAGCGATATTTGAATAAATGTGTATTCGTTGCTTTTTATTTTAATAAAATTTATATACTTTATTTTTCTTATATGTTATACTACTCCAATAATCGTACGTTGGTAAACTACGTGTCAACGCGGGCAAATATCTAGTGTTCATCAAACAAAAACGAAGGCAAAATACTCCACTATGGTTGACTTTTTTTCTCTGAGTCTCATTTAATGAATCAAAAGAAGGGAAACGAAATGAAAATGAATATGTATGTTCCCAAAAAAAAAGAAAAAAAAAGAAGGAGAAATGAGGGAGATGAAAAGAAAAGAATAGAATAGAAGGAAAAAAGTCGATTCTTGGGCACGGCGCTCCGTAAGGGTGGTTGCCACACAGTTGTTCGTCAATCAAAAAAAAAGAATAGAAGGAAAAAAAGAGGAAACTAAGTCTATAGGGTGTGGAGATATGAGAAAAATCATGTTTTCATGTCATGTAGGAAGCCACATTGGATTCTTGGTGTCTTAAATTTTTTGAGACATGAGTGGGGTGTGAAGACACCAACACCTCATGTCTCAAGCATTTATTATTATTATTTTTTTCTAAATATTAATTTTAATTAGTTTTATAAAAGTAACAAATAAACAAAATAATATTCAAATAAATACTAGATTTAATAAAAAAAATTACCAACCATCCTAAAAATTAAAAAAAAAGTACAAACCATCCTAAATTTAATTAGTAAAATACTAGTCGTCGTTTCCGTTGCTCCGTATATATTCGATCAAGTCGGCTTGTAGATGATGATGGATGTGTTCGTTACGTAACGCGAAATCGTTTAACTCTTATTGCACTAGGTCATCCGGAATAGTATTCTCCTCCACTGCATTTTCATCGAACTCACAAATAGCTCGGCCTTCGTCTTCTATGATCATGTTATGCAACAAGATACAAGCATACATACAATAACGTAGTTTTTTTTTTTGTGTGAAAGCACGTGCCGGGTTTGCGATGATGTGCCATTTTGCTTGTAGAACCCCAAATGTTCGTTCAATATCCTTTCGCGCCGCTTCTTGAAACTTAGCAAATTTCTTTCTCTTTTTGTCGTGAGGGTGCTTAATACTTTTAACGAGTGTAGAATAGGTTGGGTATACTAAATCCGCAAGATAATACCCTTGCTTGTACTCAATCCCCGAAACTATAAAATTTGAATCCGGACAGGTTCCTTTTCTAACATCCTCAAACACCAATGATTGATTAAGAACATTAAGGTCGTTATTAGAGCCGGAAACACCAAAAAAATGCATGCCAAATCCATAGGTCTTGTGACGCGGCAACCTCTAAGATTATTGTTGGATGACCGTGATCGCCTCGATAAAACATGCCACGCCATGCATTAGGTCACAGGTCCTTGGGTTCGACTCAACCACGGGTCAGATCGCGTTTGGTCCGGTTATGGTTGTGGTTCAGTGATGGTTCGGTGCCGGGGTCAGGTCAGATCTGGTGCGGTTGGAGTCCGATCTATTTTGGTTCAGGTCAGATCTGGCTCGGTTCGCGTGTTGTTTTCGAGTTCTAGTTGTGGGTCAAGCATAGTAGTCTCAGGTTAGATCCGGTCAGATTTGGTGAACCCGTGGTTAGATGGGTTAGATTCGGTTTGGTCAACACGCGGTCAACTTTGGTCAACGGTCAGATATGGTCTCGTCAACGCGTGGGTCGGGTCACACGCGCGTAATTTTTGGTATAAGCACCTCGTATTTATTATTAGGGTATTATTTATAAAGATATAATTATAAATATAACGATACGACCAAGAAGTTTTAACTGGCGAGAACGAACCGACAAAAATATTAACGAAAAGTATCATTAGATAATATTCGTATATTGGTCGTGACTTGCGTTGTTGTTGGACTAAATTGTTGGACTATACATTTAAATTTATATAAATAGTATAATTTATATAATTAACGAAACGTATAAAGCCTTATGGATTAGAAATACGGATAAATATAATGTCGTCTTGTGTTTGCAGTTGATTTTGGGGAAAATTGTAGACGACTTGTGTCGTCTGGTTCGTGCAAAAACATAGGAAACTTTACCGAAATTTTTATAAAATTCCGAAGCGCGACAAGTGTGATATTGTTATGCGTTCTTATAAATAACTTTCCAAGTGTTTGACAAATGTAGTTTTATACAAAATCGTGACGTTTTTGACAAAGATTATTTGTAAAAATAATAGTCTATTCCGGCAATGTTTTAAACAAATATATAGCCTTTTGTTACCAAGCGTCAAGTATGGCGAGTTTTTTTAAAGGTTACTCGGTAACTAAAATATGTTTGTTGTTCGGATTAAAAGATGTATAAACGTTCGGTTTTATTTGGAAATCCTTTTTATAAAAAGCAAAGTCTTGAGATTTGTAAGATACTCGGATTCGGGAAAAGATGTAGCAGTTGTTTTAAATCTATTTTAATAACTACAATTATGTTTCCTCAAAGTATATATTTTTCAAAAATAAATGTACAAGACAAATACATTTATCTGATTACGAGATGAGCTATTACTCGGATGATTTATACGTTTCATAGTAATAGTCTAACATGGTTTACACACGAATAGTAACAGGTGCGCGACTTGGGTACTATGTCGTACGTGAGCATAAGAATTTATGCTAAGTCACGATCGGTTCATCGAGTTAAAACACTTAAAAACTCGGGTTCGTACACATGAGTCTAGATAGTCGAATAAACTATCTTATAACCGGAAAATAAGCTAGACTTATATATGAGAGACTTTTAAGGTGTCCTTTGTTGGTAATTAGGGCATGAAGAAGTCAGTCAAAGCTTCGGGCTTTGTTTTCTAGCTAAGCAAGGAAATCAAGGTGAGTTTCACGGCCCCTCTTTACTGTTTTACTTGGGGGAAAGATATGTTTGTCAAATGTTGTCACATATTGAAATGTTTTCAAAGGTTAAAATGTGATGAGTGGCATGATGAGCACTTGAGTTTTGTTGTGTGTTCGCCACTCGGGGTTGAGTCCTCGCGGCCGTAACCATTAATTCAGGGGCATGAAACCGAAGGAATATTTGGATAGTACTATTGGTGCCTGATAAGGCCCACCCCTAATCGATAGCGTCGATTATGCATCGGCGTATGCCTAGGGTGCACGTATTCTGAACTAAGTTGTTGTTTGCCAAGAAACAACTTGTGATCGCATGGCATATTTATTAGTCTTGGTTTGGTTATGGGCTCAAGGGATTGCTCATCATCATAGTTTTGTAGGAGCTAGCTACTCCTTGCAAAGGCCACAAAATGTGCAGGTTTCGCACATGTTGTAAAAATGTTGTTGTTATGAAACTAAAACCTGTGAACTCACCAATATTTTATATATTGACGTCTTTTTAAACATATCTTTCAGGTAACTAAGTGCTGAACAGGTATGCGGCTAGTATGGTGGAATTTGGGATGTCGGACACTGGTTGGGGGTTTCATCTATTGTTACCATCGGGTTGGGACATAAACGGAAACACCCCACTTTGAAACTTAATGTTTGTGGTTTTATGTAATGTTTGAAACAAGGTACTCCTTCTCGACATCTTTATATAATAATCTTTTCTAATTAAATATAGTTTGTGTTAATCTTGACTTTGATATGTTTTAGAGCGTCGTGCCACGTGTTTCCGCCATTGGTGTGGTGTGACATAACATATGAGTATGAACCAGATGGTCAAAACCGGCGGTTTTCAAAACCCACCCAAAAATAATTGGTCTTAAAAGAACATATATTTTCCTCTATATATTACGTTTCACTACTCACTACACTCCTCACATCAAAACACCTATATGAAAATACAGCTATACCTAACAGTTAGTCTACATCTATTCTTATATATATAATGAAACTTAAACCTTTTTTCATTCATAGGCACTACATGCAAATGAAGGCTATGACACTTGTCACTTTTTCTTCTTCATTGTGCCTTTGGCTTCTATTTGTTTCACCACTTTTCACCCTTTCTTTCTGTAATCAAATTTCAGATCATGTATCATCTATAGAAATTGAGCGATTGGTGCTTATTCAGCTCAAGAACGAACAATCTCATTGACCATGCAAACCGTCTATCTTCATGGGTAGGCAAGGACTGTTGCAGTTGGTCCGGTGTGGTTTGCAACAATATCACCGGTTATGTCCAAGAAATTCGTCTTCGAGGACCTGATGATGGAATTAATGGCCACTGTCATGGACCTTAGGACACCGATGATCAATTGGAAGAAGCATCTAAATGAATGTTAGGAGGAACCATAAGTCCTATGGTGACCAAGTTATTACAACTTACGTATTTTGACATAAGCTGTAATGATTTTGGATTGATTCCGATTCCATCTTTCTTCGGAATCTAAGGTACCTTAACATCTCAAGATCACAATTCAGTGGGGAAATCCCCCACCAACTTGGCAATCTATCAAAATTACGTGTTCTAGATCTTCATGATGTTCTTTTAGCCGATAATCTTCATTCGAATAGTTTAAAATGGTTAAAGGATCTTAAAGAGTTGCAACACCTCGATATGAGTATCATCGACCTGGCAAGAGCTTCGGACTGATAAGCACACTCCCTTCTTTGCTAGGAATTCACTCTTCTTTATGCAGGTTCTGTAACACCCCAACCGATGGCGGAAACATCGGGATGTCACGTATTGATGATTGTTTCAGTAACACATGGTATAAATTGAATTTTAAATAATTTATTCATAACATAAATATTCAAATGAATTTTAAATAATTTAAATAAAAAGAATGTTTTGTTGATGCCATGGTTCGAACCCGGGCCCTCGGCCGGTTCGTGTGTTTTAAATCACAAGCCTAGACCATCTGGTCTAGACCCTGAGAACGTTTGATTTCTAATTAGTTTAATTATATAATATAGGAAAATCAGATTTATATTTAATTAAATAAGAAAAAGGTTAAAACCGTTTCAGTGGGACTCGAACCCGCGTGACCTCGTTAAACAACATCAGACACAACCACCTGATCTAGATCAGGGGTTGTGTTTGATTCCAGTTTAATTAATTTATAAAACAAACTACTGATTGGTGTTCTTCCCCAAATGTAAGCGATCGAGCCCTAGATTTTACAATCAAACGATTCACACAACAATAACCCAATTAATCATAGGGTTATTGTTGTGTGTATGCCGAAGATCAAATCCCACAAAGAAAATGATTCTTACAGTTACGAATTCGTGCACAATGCTTAGTCAAAGCAGAAAGTCAAACACGAACATAAAGGCTTTGAATGATGATTTTAAAGCAGAAATTGAGGATTGAGGGAGAGTTATCGGCGAGTGTAGAAGGTTTGGGAAGGTCCAATTTATAGTGATAGGGCCTGGGTCGTTGAATTGGAAGGTTTGACCCTCATAAAGATGATGACGCGGTTAATTGGCTATAATTGGATCGAATTGATGATGATAGCTCGTGGGTTTTACGCGTAATGGTCAATCAATCACGAAATCATACCAAAACAAAATCAAAAATGCGTTTAATTTGGTTAATTATGGAATCGTTCGTCACAGTTGACTTTTCTAAGTCAACTGTGAGTATTCAATTACATTATAAGATTAATACGTGTTGGATATCAATCACAAATGTTGGGTAGATCAGTTGGTAATGTTGCTTGAGGTTGTGACCCGGCTTGGGGCGCGGGTTCGATTCCCGACCCAAGCAATATTATTTTTGACATTTTATTTTATATATATGTATATTATATATAATTAATATAGTATTAGGGTTACAAATACGCCACAATAATGATTAAAAGCGAATAATAATAACAAAACTTGACGTTTTTTATTCATTATAATAGTAACGTACAAGTATAATTGCGTAATGTTACAGTCTCCCCTACTTTTAGGAACTTCGTCCCGAAGTTGGAAGAAAAACACAAGGTTGAGGGTGATTGGGTAGAATTTGGAGCAACTGTGATTTGGAAGTTCTTTTATTGGTAATAGGATAGTGGTTTTGGGTAATTTGGATAGGAGGTCGGGTAGGTGTGAGCTTTAAGAGTTGAATTAGGTTCGTTTGACATCGCAAGGAGAGTAAGAATCTAGCAAAGCATTAGTTTTAGGAGTCCTAAAAGAAGTGAGTTGATGGACTATAGAAGGACCAAATGAACTACCAGGTAACTAGAGTTTACAATTGGTCAACTACCGAAAACCTTGACAAAATTTCCCACTACCTTAACGTACCTGTAAATTCATGATTACGTTCCGGACCGCAATCACCAATTTACCTTACATTAGGGTTTTGCGTCCTTCTTTGACTCTTCCGATTGTTGAGCAGGTTCGATAGCCTCCACCAGTAGTTGAGCAGGTTGTAGGGCCTCTCCCGACTGTTGGAAAGACATGATGACCTCTACCAATCGTTGAGTAGGTTGTTTGGTAGTCAACTAACTGTTGTACAAGTAAGTAAGTATATAGCAATTAGTTCACATTCAAACAAGCATGTATCCAAGTGATATGATAATACTAGAATTTATTACTTGAATAAAAAAACGTCAATACATAGAATTAAAAAGTAGACATCATTCAAATGGTGGGGCTTGCTGTTAAGTAGCTGGAGGGTCCCTAGCAGGATTATTTGGAGCATCAAGGGCGTTTGTAGCAGGAATTCGACAAGCATCTGCAAGATGTCCATACCTTTGACAATTGGTACACTGACGGCAGGGCACTTGGGTCGGGTGGTGATACAGGCAGGTGTCACATCTAGGTTGGTTCCCATTGTATTGTTTCTTGTTGGGTGGGACAGTGGCGTCTATTGAAAAATTCCTGACCTTGCGCCTCCCATTGGTTGAGGCCTCAGTTTTAATTTCAACGGCAGGTTGGGGAGTATCCTTTGCAACAGTTTTATTTTCCCCTTTCCGGGTCAGGGTTCCTGCCTTCACATGGTTATCTGTTAGGGTGGCCGCCAAACGCTTTGCTTCCTCCAGAGTAGTAGGGTTCCTTCCCCACACCGTGTCTTGAATCTGCATCGGTAAGCCACCAATGTATTTTTCGATCGCAATAGGAAAGGGGGTGACCTTGTCTGGTAGTAGTAGACTAAGTTCGTGAAAACGAGTGTTGTAGGCAAGGTTTTCCCCACTATCTTGAGCAAGATCATGAAACTCATCTTCCAGCTTCTTGATTTCATTACGAGGGCATAACTCTGCCTTCATAATGTCTTTAGCTTGATCCCAAGTTAGGGCCAGTGCAGCTTCAGCTCCGCGGGTGCGCTTTTCCTCATTCCACCAAGTGAGTGCTCGTTTGTGAAGAACACTCATGGCATAACGGACCTTTAAGTTATCGGGACACTCACTGTTAATGAAAGTATTCTCAATGCCCTCAAACCATTGTAGAAGTCTCGTAGCTCCTTCTTCTCCACTGAACTTAGGGGGATTACATGAATTAAAGTGCTTAAGAGTGCAAGCTGGGAGACCATTCCCGTTTCCGCTGTGGTTTCCATTACCGTTCCCGTTTCCATGACCGTTTCCGTTGCCGTTTCCGTTCATCTGGATGACTTGAGCCAGTAAGTTAGGAACCAGAGTCGCGATTTGTTGCGCCATTTGTTGAGAAATGATCGCAGCCAATTGGGCATCAACACCATTGTTGTTGTTGTTATTGTTGTTGTTGTGGTTAGCGTCGTGGTTGTTATTGTTGCTATTTCCTTCCTCATGATTACCACCATTGTTATTGCGAGTGCTGCGACGTGGAGGCATGATCTGTAAGAGACACAATGAAATGAATGAGGTAATATAAGGAATGTAATCATTTATTCATTAATTAAAACGAATAAACGAAAACGTTGACTTATCAAAGGTTCTTGATTCTAATAACATAGTGAAGACATGCTTTAGCCTATAAGTGAACACTCATCCTGAGAATTCCCAGGTAGGCATCCGGGTCCCTCGTCTGATTGGGATATATGCGCAATGCCAGCCTAGACAGAAGACTCAGAATACAGGCGTTCACCCTTCCAGATTGCACGTGTTCATTATTAAAATCTAGAACTTTGACGAGATCTCAAGGTGGTTCAGGCTAAGCCTGAGGAATTTGTCCTATTAGTCTAAGAGTAGATCCAGTGATGGAGAGCAACCTTCTTGTAAGGATGAAAGTAGGGATAAGAAGTAGGAGGGAGATAGAGAATAGCAAGTAAAAGGAGCAAATACTGGTTATAATCCTATGGTTATAGACTAGATTATTTTTCTAATAACCTAATTCCCTATAACCATGGCTCTGATACCAATCTGTAACACCCCAACCGATGGCGGAAACATCGGGATGTCACGTATTGATGATTGTTTCAGTAGCACATGGTATAAATTGAATTTTAAATAATTTATTCATAACATAAATATTCAAATGAAATAATGTCTAGAAATTCAAATACATGATATCAAGTAATGCAACAACTTCAAATAACTTCAAACAAAAACTTCATGATAATTCCTCATGCATACTCAAACCTCAGCTTCATTGTTACCTGAAACATGTTAATTTTGAAAATTTTTGGGTCAACAAAAGTTGGTGAGAATTACATAGGTTTTGATAATCGAATAAAACTTGTACAATTCAAGTGTCATGGCAAGTCTAGTCCATATGTGAAAACATACTAGAAGTAAATCGAGTGCATAATCAACCCTTGTGACTGTTATATTGTGGTACATCCCATACGCTCATGGTTCACTCGATTATGTTATGCGATAACAATCACTCACGCTACCTTTGTAGGAGGCACGTATCCGGGTGGGATTGTCAGTCCAATAGATCTATCATTGTATACCGTCGGCTGATCAATGTTAATGATTATGCTAGAATTGTGCTTACCCTAGTCATGTTTAAGACATAATGCAACATAGAAAAACACATAGACACTTTGATGATTGAATTGCATATAGAATGTTGTAACATGTTTCACCCCAAAAATGGTGATAAATAGAAAAGGGGCTATGTAAAACTCACCTTAGCAAAATGTTATGTCTCGTGAAAAATAGAATATTGTGTTGCCCAACAATGCCAAGTATTACCCTATAATTAAGGTAATAAATATGTCTAAGTCTTTCTAGTCTACAAATATATTCTAGGGCTTCGAATTGGGGATAAGTGCTCGTTTGATTAATAAATAAAATGTTTGATAAATAAGAGAAATTTGACAAATAATTGAACAAAAGTCTTTTTGAAAATTTTAAATTAAAGATGGTCACAATAATAAGTTTAAAGTATGAAAATAATTTCTATAAAATTATTTTCTTAAATATAGAATATTAAATCTATTTATTACAAATTGTCAAAATATAACTTTAATATTTAAAAATATTAAATTTACAGAATTATTACTTTAAAAAATTGTATTTCTGTTCCAAATAATCAGAAATAATTTATATAAAATTTTGGTGCAAAAATATTAAAAAAATAAATTTATTATGATTTATATATGATTAAAACTAACAAAAATTGATTAAAAATATTAAATAAATGATTTTTCATAAATAAAAATCATTTCAGAAAAGTTTATTGTCATAAAAACTCAGAATAATTTTTGTGGAAATTTATATAATTGTTTTGATATTTTTATAGAATTTTATAAATAAACTTGAATTATTTATTATATATATTAAATAAATAAATTTTTGAAAACTAAAATTTGTATGTTAAACTTTTTCACTAGATTAACATAATATAATTTTTGTAGAAGTTATAAAAGAGTTTTAGTATTTTAAAATGAATTTTTAAAAAATAAAGGAATATATATATATATATATATATATATATATATATATAAGTTTAAATAAAAAGAATGTTTTGTTGATGCCATGGTTCGAACCCGGGCCCTCGGCCGGTTCGTGTGTTTTAAATCACAAGCCTAGACCATCTGGTCTAGACCCTGAGAACGTTTGATTTCTAATTAGTTTAATTATATAATATAGGAAAATCAAATTTATATTTAATTAAATAAGAAAAAGGTTAAAACCGTTTCAGTGGGACTCGAACCCGCGTGACCTCGTTAAACAACATCAGACAACGTTTGATTTCTAATTAGTTTAATTATATAATATAGGAAAATCAAATTTATATTTAATTAAATAAGAAAAAGGTTAAAACCGTTTCAGTGGGACTCGAACCCGCGTGACCTCGTTAAACAACATCAGACACAACCACCTGATCTAGATCAGGGGTTGTGTTTGATTCCAGTTTAATTAATTTATAAAACAAAGTACTGATTGGTGTTCTTCCCCAAATGTAAGCGATCGAGCCCTAGATTTAACAATCAAACGATTCACACAACAATAACCCAATTAATCATAGGGTTATTGTTGTGTGTATGCCGAAGATCAAATCCCACAAAGAAAATGATTCTTACAGTTACGAATTCGTGCACAATGCTTAGTCAAAGCAGAAAGTCAAACACGAACATAAAGGCTTTGAATGATGATTTTAAAGCAGAAATTGAGGAATGAGGGAGAGTTATCGGCGAGTGTAGAAGGTTTGGGAAGGTCCAATTTATAGTGATAGGGCTTGGGTCGTTGAATTGGAAGGTTTGACCCTCATAAAGATGATGACGCGGTTAATTGGCTATAATTGGATCGAATTGATGATGATAGCTCGTGGGTTTTACGCGTAATGGTCAATCAATCACGAAATCATACCAAAACAAAATCAAAAATGCGTTTAATTTGGTTAATTATGGAATCGTTCGTCACAGTTGACTTTTCTAAGTCAACTGTGAGTATTCAATTACATTATAAGATTAATACGTGTTGGATATCAATCACAAATGTTGGGTAGATCAGTTGGTAATGTTGCTTGAGGTTGTGACCCGGCTTGGGGCGCGGGTTCGATTCCCGGCCCAAGCAATATTATTTTTGACATTTATTATATATATATATGTATATTATATATAATTAATATAGTATTAGGGTTACAAATACGCCACAATAATAATTAAAAGCGAATAATAATAACGAAACTTGACGTTTTTTATTCATTATAATAGTAACATACAAGTATAATTGCGTAATGTTACAGGTTCCTAGTAATCCAAGTACAGTTAGTTTTACATCTCTTATCGTCTTAGATATTTCGTACAACATCTTCTTTGACAGTTTGTTGCCTCGGTGGATTTTCAGCTTACATAAATTAGTCATGTTAGATCTCACCAGTTGCTTAATCAGTGGTCTAAATCCGGGAACTCATGGCGGTTTCCATAGCTTGCCTTCTTTAAGGTCTCTTAGTGTTTCAAGCAATCCTTTTGTAAATTCGTCATCGTTACTGAATGGATTGTCTAGCTTAAGCAGTCTTCGTTTGCTTGACGTTAGTAACTGTAATATATATTTCCGCTCCCATTCTTGGCGACTTGCATAACTTGTCTTTGATTGTTCATCTTGACTTATCAAATAATCTGATTGTTGAGGAGATACCTAAGTCTTTAAGTAATCTTTGCAATTTGATTACCCTTGATCTGCAGTCTAACAACTTTTTTGGAAATGTGTCGGAACTTCTTGAACGGTTTTGTGAATGTGAATCACCTAAACTAGAGCTCTTAGCCTTTCGTGGAAATTATCTTATTGGTCGAATTCCTGAAAATTTCGGGAGATTGAAGAATCTGAGAAGCATTGATCTTGCTTTCAATAAGTTAACTGGCACCATTTCAGATTCGATAGGAAATTTATCTCAGTTGGTAATATTACAACTTGATATAAATGAACTCACAGGTTCTATCCCAGATACGATTGTTGGTTTGTCATCGTTGAATTTATTGGATCTATCGTATAATAAGTTGAATGGGAGTTTGCCTGAAAGTATCGGGCGACTCGGTGAATTAGTTTTTTTTTAACTATTCATCACAATTCATTAACAGGAATTGTGACCGAAAACCACTTCACCAATCTAACTTCCTTGACAACTTTGTGGATTGGGGACAACAAATTAGTGATTAAGTTAAATGTTAAAAGCTGGATACCACCTTTCAAACTTCAAGTGTTGAGAATAGGTTCTTGTGATTTAGGCCCTCATTTTCCTTTATGGATTCAATCGCAAACAAACTTAACAGAATTAGATTTGGCAAACACAAACATATTAGACACCATCCCTAATTGGATTTGGACTACATTTTCTGGTGTAACATACTTTAATATATCCCACAACAACATTCAAGGAATGTTAGGAAATGTTAGCTTTCTTACACCAGGAGCATTACTAGATCTAAGTGACAACCATTTTCATGGTTTGTTACCTGTGCATTTTAATAGACCTGACTTAGATTTTCTAGATCTTTCTTCCAATTGTCTATCAGGATCTTTGGAAGAGTTCTTGTGTTCTGGAATTCAAGAACCGCGGCTGTTAAGAGTTCTTAATCTAGCAAATAATAACATGTCAGGTGTTATCTCGGATTGTTGGATGAATTGGGAGTTTCTAGTCATTCTAAACCTAAAGAAAAAACAATTTTCTGGTATAATTCCATCCTCTATGGGGAATATTTCTTCCTTGTTATCATTGGATATTCGTCATAACAAACTATCTGGGAATTTACCTGCTTTGTTATTGAACTCCAAGAGCTTGACAATCCTTGAGCTAGCGGAAAATGAGCTGGTGGGAAGAATACCGACATCAATAGGGAAAGAAAACACAACTTTGAAAATTCTTAGTCTTCGCTCTAACAAACTGGAGGGTAAAATTCCAGATGAAATATGTCGTCTCAGTTCCATACAGATTATGGATCTTGCTGATAATGATCTTTCTGGGAACCTACCGACATGCTTTACAAACCTCACTTCCATTTCTAGGAGTGAAACTTCAAGTCCATTTGTTCTTTATGACACTCTTTTTCAAAATCAAGTTCTCGGCAGTGCATCATTGGTGACAAAGGGTCGAATTTATACATATAGCAACATTCTTTATCTAGTAACTACATTAGATCTTTCTAATAACAAGTTTTCAGGGTCAATTCCTGTTGAACTTGTTGCACTCTTGTGCTTACGGTACCTGAATCTGTCACGAAACGATTTAACAAGACGAATTCCTGACTCATTCAGTAAACTTAGGAAGCTTGAATCGTTAGATCTATCAGTAAACCATCTTGACGGAGAAATTCCTACAAGCTTATCAGTATTAACAGCTCTGAGTTTTTTAAACGTATCATACAACAATCTTGTAGGAAGAATCCTGACCGGCCCTCAGCTTCAAACCTTCAGTGGGTCTAGTTTCATTAAAAATGCACTTTATGGGGATCCTCTTCCAGCGTGTTTACCAATTACTGACGACTCGGTAGGAGCTAGCGATGAATACGAACATGATGAATCTAAAGGCATTGATTGGATCCTAGTGATATGCTCACTCACTGGATTGGCTGTTGGTTTTTGGATCATGATTGCCTCGTTAATTGTTAGCAAACGATAGAGAAATGTGTATTATCATTTTCTTGAAGAAACCTGGACCAAGCTTCAAATTTCCTTCTTATCATATTCCCATGCAAGTCTTAGCCTACTATATTTAGTGTCCTGGAAAAAAAAATAGTTAGATGAAATATTATTTTGTATTATCATATACTAGTTTATACCCCGGGAGCGTCCCGGTGTTGAAAAAATCTAATATGACGTAATAAAATTTTGAATATATGATTTGCACAAGAAAAACTCAGCCAAATATGACTGTAAAGAAAAACTACGTCAAAGAAGAGGAAATTCGTACCTGGATTGTAATCGAAACACCTTGCAGTACTGGGGATTTTAACTTCTAAAACTTTTCGATCTGTGTTCTAATAAGGTCTTTTTCCATCATCTTAACAACTCCCTGGATCATCAAATTTTAAAATTTACTACAGCCCATGATTTAAAACTCTAAAAAACTGATGATTAAGCAAACAAATTGCATATGAGTTTCTCTGTGTTGATGTTCCCGTGATTTAGTCCCTCACGATGATTTGTCGATTTCCATAATCATCAAAATCATAAATTGTATACGACTTTATAATCATCAATCAACACAATATCATCGTATCTTTATCACATAAAATCAAGCCAAATAAAGAAGTACATATTGGTAATAAAACTAAGGATAAACCAAAAGGATATATAAATATAAGAAAGAGACACATCATCAAAAGAATGTAAACATGCAACAACATAAACAAAACTTTAAAAACAGTTCCAAATACTAACTTCGCCAAGGAATATACAGCAATCCACTTCCTAGAGTAAAATTGGCACCGGGATTATACCTCCGAATCAACTTGAAACTAACATTCGCCCGACGACGAAACATTATCCAAACTATCCTCTGGAATCGCTGCGAAATTGGAGTGAGGTCATATCTTTGTTGAACGTAGTACGAACCAAGCGCTAAATCACAGCCTCTGGAGCAGCTAGATTGAGCTGATGAGTTGAAACAAAATGTGGTCATGAATAAAAATAAAAGGCTACTAATCGTAACGTTAAATTGAGCTTCAACATGATTTCTAAGGGTTCATGTTAAAGTTTGTTTGGTGATAATTGAATGATGATGAGAATATTATTATAGGATGAACGATATATGCAAGTAATTTTAATCGACTAAAGGCCGAGGAGAGAGGCAGAGAGGTGGTGAGGTGAGGGTTCGTTTTTAGGGTTTGAGGGAGGAGAAAACTTTTATACTTGGTTTGGTTAAAAATTAAAAACCTAATGACATGGCATGCCACATGGCACACTCAAGGGGAGGATGCCCTCTTTGAATGTCATGTCATTAAAATGACTTTGGTTTATTATAGATATAGATATAGATATAGATATAGATATAGATATAGATATAGATATAGGGGTGTGGATAATGTGGAAACCCATTGTTAGGTGGTAAACCTTGAAAACCCTATCCTAACCATCCATTGTATTTGATCAAGGGTTAGGATTAAATGTGGAGACTTTTTGTGTAAGAAAATAATATTATAATGGGGCAAGTACAAATAAGGGTAGTTTGGTAAAGTTACTTTAGGGTCATGTCACAACCTCTCTCCTACTTTTTCAAAGTCATGTCACACTATCTCTCCTACCTTTTTAAAGTCAACATCACCATCTCTCTCCTCTCTCCTACTTTTTGTTTAAGAAAATATTATTATAATGGGTCATGTCACACCATCTCTCTCCTCTCTCCTACTTTTTGTTTAAAAAATATTATTATAATGGGTCATGTCACACCCTCTCTGCTACTTTTTGTTTAAAAAAATAGTAATATAATGGGGCAAGTACAAATAATGTGTTAATGTTGCATACGAGGGTAACATGTGTTAGTTGGTCATAAAGGGCTAACATGTGTTATCTAATATGATAAAGTTAAACCTGTTGCCCCCATATACCCATGAGAAGATCTAACATTTGTTAGTATGAGTGGTGTGGTAACATATGTTAAACCTGTATCATTTGTCAACCTTTTTGTCTTTCTTACCACTCTTGTTTTCAATTCATAAGTTTACAAAAGAAATAAGTAAACATAGCATACAAACTATTAACACACATTATTAAGACTTGTCATAATAGGTTAACACATGTTATTTGGTAACACGTGTTATTACAAAGTATCATTACAAACTATTGAACAAGAGATAAACCTACCCAAGACATTCTTATGAACTGCATGTAAAGGGTAACATGTGTTAATGTTGCATGAGAGGTTAACATGTGTTATTTGGTAACATTTATTAAACTTGTATTTTATGTCAGCCCTTTTTTTTTTTTTTTGGTTACCACTATAGTTTTTACTTCATAAGTTTACTGAGAAATAAAATATACAAACTATTAATACACGTTATTACAAAGTATCATTACAAACTATTGAACCACACAAAAACCTACCCATGACATTCAAATGAACTGCATGGAAGGTTAACATGTGTGAATGTTGCATAAGAGGTTAACATGTGTTATTTGGTAACATATGTTAAACTTATGTTTATTTTGTCAGCCTTTTTTTGTCTTGCTTACCCTTATAGTTTTCACTTCATAAGTTTACTGAGAAATAAAAGCACACAAACTATTAACACACGTTATTACAAAGTATCATTACAAACTATGGACCACTTTAACAAAATAAATCTTGTTACTCTATACATTGAGTACAAAAAAGAAAACGTTATTAAAAAGTTTCTCTACATATTTTTCTCGGCTTCCTTCGACTTCGTATGTTAACATATGTTAACCAGTGGGGGGTCTTCATTATCAACTGCAAAACAATATATGAGATATTACATGTAGCTTTGAAAGTTACTCACATAAAGTTGAATTCGTCCAATGAATTCAACTAAAACAAAATAGGTGAGATGTTAACATGTGTTAACAAACCTTCATCTAATATACTAATATACCGACTTAAGAAAACTGTGTTAACACTTGTTAATTCGAAAATCTAGTGGTATCAACTGTTACTCAAATCATCATCTGTGATACTAAAAGATAACCATACAGGAAAGTTAACACATGTTAATTCGAAAAACCCAATAATATCATGTAGTAGCTGCAAGTAATAAAACACACCCCAAAAGAATTTACTGAAGCATATGTTTGTTGTTTACTGGGGTGTAAGAAACAAAATTCTAATAAAACATACTAGATTTAGACGTTTATGGTCCATATAAGTCAAACAAAAACATCCCCCAAACAAAATCTTTAATGTAAAAAAATTC
The DNA here is from genome assembly GCA_030844895.1 of Ambrosia x helenae. Lineage (NCBI taxonomy): Eukaryota > Viridiplantae > Streptophyta > Magnoliopsida > Asterales > Asteraceae > Ambrosia > Ambrosia x helenae. Next base: position 115,953,126 of record CM061231.1, on the reverse strand, counting down.
AGTTACAAGAACAGAAAAGATGCGTGTCAAACAAAAAAACACTACTCAAACGTAAAGAATACAAAAAAACATAACTTCTAACATACTAACAGAAGTAACACATGTTAACCCAGTCATGCATTTCATCAAACACTTGGAGTGCATATATACAATACACAAAAGACATTATAATTACCTTTTATATGTTCACCATTAACTTTAAATGGACATTCATATATCCAAGACACTTGGTATGCAAGCAAAACTATCCCCAAAACTTGGAAACCCAATCTTGGCCATCCATCTCATTAGATCTATGGATGAGATTCTTTGTGTGTACTTGATGTGACTTATAATATTATTTTAATGCTCAAAAGTACATACAAGGGTATTTTGGTAAAGTTGCTTTAGGGTCATGTCACACCCTCTCTCCTACTTTTTCAAAGTCAACATCACCATTCTCTCTCCTCTCTTCTACTTTTTTTAAGAAAATATTATTATCTCTCTCATCTCTCCTACTTTTTGTTTAAAAAAATATTATTATAATGAGTCATGTCACACTCTCTCTCCTACTTTTTGTTTAAGAAATATTATTATAATGGGGCAAGTACAAATAATGTGTTAATGTTCCATACGAGGGTAACATGTGTTAGTTGGTCATAAAGGGCTAACATGTGTTAATCTAATCTGATAAAGGTTAAACCTGTTGCCCCCATATACCCAGGAGAAGATCTAACATTTGTTAGTATGTGTGGTGTGGTAACATATGTTAAACATGTTGCCCCCATATACCCCTATAGTTTTCACTTCCTAAGTTTACTAAGAAAATAAAGAACACAAACTATTAACACATGTTATTACAAAGTATCATTACAAACTATTGAACTGCATGGAAGGTTAACATGTGTTAGTTGGTCATAAAGGGCTAACATGTGTTAATCTAATCTGATAAAAGTTAAACCTGTTGCCCCCATATACCCATGAGAAGATCTAACATTTGTTAGTATGTGTGGTGTGGTAACATATGTTAAACCTGTTGCCCCCATATACCCCTGTAGTTTTCACTTCTTCAGTTTACTAAGAAAATAAAGCACATAAACTATTAACACACGTTATTACAAAGTATCATTACAAACTATTGAACTGCATTGAAGGTTAACATGTGTTAGTTGGTCATAAAGGGCTAACATGTGTTATCTAATTTGATAAAGAAAATATTATTATAATGGGTCATGCCACACCATCTCTCTCATCTCTCCTACTTTTTGTTTAAGAAAGTATTATTATAATTGGTCATGTCACACCCTCTCTCATACTTTTTGTTTAAGAAAATATTATTATAATGGGGCAAGTACAAATAATGTGTTAATGTTGCATACGAGGGTAACATGTGTTAGTTGGTCATAAAGGGCTGATAAAGTTAAACATGTTGCCCCATGTACCCATGAGAAGATCTAACATTTGTTAGTATGAGTGGTGTGGTAACATATGTTAAACCTGTATCATTTGTCAACCTTTTTGTCTTTCTTACCACTCCTGTTTTCACTTCATAAGTTTACAAAAAGAAATAAGTAAACATATCATACAACTATTAACACACATTAGGTTAACACATGTTATTTGCTAACACGTGTTATTACAAACTATCATTACAAACTATTGAACAAGAGATAAACCTACCCCAGGACATTCAAATCATAAAGTTACTGAGAAATAAAGCACACAAACTATTAACACACGTTATTACAAAGTATCATTACAAACTATTAACCACTATAACAAAATAAATCTAGTAACTCTATACATTGAGTACAAAAAAGAAAACGTTGTTAAAAAGTTTTTCTACATATTTTTCTCGGCTTCCTTCGACTTCGTTTGTTAACATATGTTAACCAGTGGGGGTCTTCGTAATCAACTGCAAAACAATAGATGGGATATTAACCGGTGTGATCAACTCATCATCTAACAACTATTTAGTGCTTAAATCAATCACATGTGAACAAACAGCCTGGGTTGGTAAAAAAATGTGGGACCTAAACGCATAATAAAACATAACTAAACACATAAAAACAAACAACCTGGGTTGGTAAAAAAATGTGGGACCTGAACGCATAATAAAAATCTACTGAATCATTTGGGTGTTTGTTTACTGGGGTGTGAGAAACAAAAAATCTAATAAATCATATAAGTGAAAAAATTTAAACGTTTTTTTCCTAATTTACTTTGGTTAGATTAACCCAAATATGATTAGAGTTGTTAATTACCATCTTATCACCATCTTAAACTAATAGCTGAGAATGCTATTAGATTTGTATGTTAAGGTTCTTTGTAAGGTTATCTCTTCCCAAAAAATTATATATAGGTAGGTAACTTGTTATTTTTTATGAATAGAAACAATATAACTCTTAATGTGTTTATTCTAAATAAAATATCCAAAGATCAATAATGGGCGTTGTAAATATTTACCATTTTCACCTTTCACAAAAAAAAAAGAAAAAAGAAAAAACTTTTACCATTTTCAATGTAACTCAAATAACGAACGAAATATATATATATATTTTTTCAATTATTTACATGCAATTAGGATAAAGAAATAAAGTAAACATGATAACATTTTTTTACTAGCTAAAAATACCATAATATGAGGATTATTATTTTACCAGAAAAGTTTGTATGGAACAGATTGAACGGACCGCATTCTACTGCTCGTTACGAATAAGCCTCATCTCCACCACCGACGGTAATCATGCTCTCACACTCATTATCGACCCCGTGCGGCCATTATTCTTAAAATACTCCATTTTATTATTATTAAAATGGCGGGAACAAGCTTGAAGGTGGAACCTCGATTAAACTCCAAGGGGAACAAAAGTGAGAAAAAAAGATTGAGATGTGAAGATTTAACTTAGATTTTCATGGGGGAATGGTGTAGGTGGGTGGGTTGGTGAGAAAGTTAGTCAGGTACAAACATAGGGGGTGTGCATGTGAAGTGACCTTCTTGTACTTGGATGAGAGAGTTTCTAGGGTTGTAAAAGATGCCAAATGTTAAATTACCACACTATCCTTGTGTTATTATTAAATTGGTTTTTTGTTGTGGTGATGTGGCTTGATTGTAGCCACATATAGGGTTTCTAAGGTTTACCCTCTAACTAAGGTTTTCCATAGATACTCATACTATAGATATAGATATAGATATAGATATAGATATAGATATAGATATAGATATAGATAGATTAGACAGTGAAATTAGGGGTGTGAATTTCTGACACAGTCCGAACCTAACACAAAATTAGCGAGCTTAGGTTTAGTCTAAACGGGTTATGGATCAGTTTCAGACTGAACCCGCAAACCCGTTTAGCTAAACGGGTTGGGTTAGCCCGGACGGGTTGGCGGGTTGACCTGTTTAACTCATTTATGCTATATTTTTTTTTACAATATGTTTATGTTATAAATTAAATTGGTTATGTATTTTATACTATACTTATAACTTAAAATAGAAATTGGTATAGGATTTTATAATTTAACCGTAAATATTTTATACACAGTTGTCTTTTTTGTAGTAAAAATTTAATATTAATATATTAGTTTTCGAAAAAAATAAAAAAAATCTTCGGGTCAACCCGTGAAAATTCAGGTCGGGTTCGGGTTCATATGTAAGACACAATTTTCGAGCTCGGGCCGTATTCAGGTTCGTGTAAAATATTTGGGTTTGGGTTAGGTTAGACCTGCAAACACGACCCGTTTTGCACCCTTGCTAAAAATAAAAATAAAAACATCGGTAATTGAAAAGTGATAACTAGAGCTTTGAAGCAATATATGCCATCGTAACTACGAGAAAAGAACAAATAGATATGTAAACAAAAAAAACATTAAATTAAGCAAAAATAAAGAAAATAACATAAAAGGTTCAATTATAATATTTAAAATTATATAACAAAGAAATAATAGGAGTTCGTATTTTAATCTTGTGGATTGTAAATTGTAGTCTTTACAAGGGTGAGCCAGGACATGAAATTATTAGCTGAATTGATCAAGCTCAACAATTTGATTGATGGTCAACAAAAAGGTCACAACTTCAACTAAATGCTAGTTGATCTTCGCCTCTCTTGACTTTTGTAATGATTTATGTCATGTATCAGTACTGCAAAAGAGACATAAATTTATTTTCTGGACAGTTTAGAAAATGTGTAACTAAGTATTGATAGAATTAGCCACAGTTGTTCGCCGATCAAAAAAAAGTACTGATAGAATTATATATACACACTTATAAATGTGTAAAATATATATATTTGTATCTATAAAAAATAAAACTATAATGTAAAAAAAAAGTAAATTTTATCTATGCAGAAATTTAAGGGTGTGTGTAGTGGTAGATAGTTATGTGGGGGTTATAGGATTAAAATATTAAAAAGTAATAGAAAAAGGGTTATGTTGGGGTTATGGAAAAAGAGGGTGTAGTGGGAAGGGGGGTTATGTGGGGGTTATAAATGATTGGTAATGATTGGTTAATTATTGTTTTTTATTTAAATAAGAATATTTAATACTTAATAATATTTCATTAAAAATAAAAATAATAATAAAAATAAAAATTTAAACTGAAAGTTTATTAAATTAATAAAATAATAAAAAAATTATTTAGTATTAAAAAATAAAATTTAATAAAAAAAAAATTTGAATTTCAAACGGTTACTGTTCCAAACCGTTTGAATTTCAAACAGTTTCCCTCCTACTTCAAAGTTTGAATTTCACACTTTCCCCCCCAAACGTTTAAATTTCAAAGTTTGAATTTCAAAGTTTTCCCCCCACCAAATCTCAGTCACACCTATAAATACCCCCCTCCTCCCAAATCTCAGTCACACCTCTTCCCTCTTCCTCATCCTTTCCTCATCCTGAACACAATGAATAATATGGGCAGTTTTCAAGTAGGAGCTGCCGGACCTTCTAATGTCCGGCAGTACGCTCGCCGGGTCCGGGGACGGGGCCGGCCCCGGAGACTACCATTCACATCCTCTCCTCCTCCTCCACAACCTCCTCTTCCTCCTCCCCCTCCTCCACAACATTGGTTATATCACCCTTCTCCTCCTGCTGCGGCACCACCAACCTTTCCTCATCCTGAAGTCGATGATGACTTCACGGATGAAGAATGGGCCTGGGCCATGGATTATACCATGGCTATTAATGAAATGGACCGACTGAGGGTGTCGGCCCCCACCCCCCGAATTGCTGCTGCGATCCCTTCCCCCCACCACCAACCTATCCCCACCCCCCAGAATACCCCCACCCACCACCACCAACCTATCCCCACCCCCCATAATACTTGCCCACTCCACCACCACCAACCTATCCCCACCCCACCCCGTGAATATGGGGACCCAACTCCTGAGGACTTGGAAGCCCTCAGGGAACTTGAGGAGGAGGAGCGCCTTTGGAGCATGCCTTCCCCTCGTCGGGAGAACTACTACTTCCCCTCGGATGCAAGGTCCGATGGGAGGGACAGCTCACGTTCCCTATCCCCCGAGTACTACACACTCGAGGACTGGGACAACTACTCTCCGTAGTGGGAGGTTTAGGTTTTAATAAGTAATTTAGGATTATATTATGTCTTTATGTAATGTGTTTATGTAACGTTTTAATAAGTAGTTTAGGATTAGGAACTCTGTTTGTAATAAGTAATTTAGGATTGTAATTTTATGTGTTTATGTGGTTTAAATTTAAAATATTATGTAATCTTTTAAAATAAACTAACATTAAACACAAAAGATTGGTGAAAACGCATTAAACATAAAGCCTAAAACATTAAACATTACAAATACAACACTAAACATAAAACGTAACATTAAACATAAAGCCTAAACATTAAAAATTAAACATAGTGAAAACGCATCAGAGACCACGACAAAAGATTGGTGATTGAGAAGTCGCTATCGTATTGTTGACGATAGGCGTCGTGTGTCAACTGAATTGCCATCTGTTCGCTAACCCTAGGGTGCGCCTGCATCGTCGCTGACTAGACTCCATGCCATCTGTCAACGTTAGTTCGTATAGAATGCCACTTACTGTTGATCTGGTCAACGTTACGGTGGTTCGTTCCCGTGATTTGGTTGAACTCAACCAACACATCCTGCCAAAAAGCCCGCCTATTGGTTGACGGGATCTCCTTAACGTTTATCCACGCCCGCACTAACTCCAGTTGCTCTTGATTCGTCCAGGCTGCCATAGGTTTGGTTTTTGGTTTGTATTTGATTTTGGTTTGTAAGAGTGTGTGTATTTGTGGTTAATTTGTGTGTGGTATATGTATATATATAGATAGATTTTATAGTTTAAAAAAAATAAAAAAAATAAATGGAAGTGATCGTTTGACAACGGTCAAAATATTAAAATCATCAAATTCTGCACCATAACGCTCGTTATCCTCGCAATCCTCTTCAAAGAAAACGCCCTATAACGCCTGGGGGGCGGTGTTCCCCGGCGCTATAGGGGCTTATAACGCCCTATAACTCCACCACTACACACACTCTAAAAGTGATCAACATCTAGCCTAATGGTTAGTACCCGTGCCAGCTTGATTTTAATACTTAAACATGAACTGAATTGTAAGCATGTAAAACATAATTTAGAAAGAACTATAATGAGCTTAGTGATTGCTGACTGGCAAAGGACAAAGACACAAGCCGGCTATTGAAGGGGGGAAGGCGGCATGGACCCAATTTTTCTACTCGCCCCGGACCCTAGTATTTTTAGGATTATCTGAGACAGCCCTAATAGTTATGTGTCCAACTTCCAAAACTAACACCAATATATTACACCACATGGGCGATCAAAATGGATACAGTGATCGACGCCCAAGGCCTATGGGAAGACATTGAACCACTAGTGGTTGTAGCTAAAGATGAGAAGAACAAGACGGCTCATGCATTCATCTTTTAAGCAATTCCAGAAGACACTTTAGAAACCGGCTAAGGATGTACAAAGGATTCATTAAAGATGAGATATATAGAGACAAAGCGGGTGCACAAGGCATGTGTGCACTCTGCTAGGGATGGCAATGGGTCGGGTTTGGGACAGGTTTAGGAAATCCCAACCCCATACCCGATTCTGTATGCTTGTCCTAAACCCGGCCCAAAACCCGTCGGGTTTGTGTCGGGTAATTACCCATCGGGTATCGGGTATACCCGCGGGTTTCGGGTAAACCCATTAATTTTTAAAACTTACCTATTGAGTATATCCGACCAAAGACCCGACGGGTATCTATTATGTAACTATTAACCAATTACATTTACCATTATTAAATATATATGTAAATTATTACAATGTATAAATATAAAATACTTAAATCTTATAAAAACACTCAAAGACATAGATAACAAATAGTATACAATATTTTTTTGTAATTTTTAGCACAAGATGACAGTCTAGATGGACAATTTGATATATTATGCATATATATTTAGAAACATATATTAGAAATTATATTGGGTATTTAATCGGCTAAACGGGTATACTTTATCGGGTAATCGGGTCGGGTAAATGGGTATATCATCAAATCCCAAACCCGCAAAAAAGATTAAAAACTAATCCCATACCCGGACCCATACCCGATTACCCGACCCCAAACCCGTCCCAAATGAATCGGGTTTCGGGTTTACCCATCGGGTTCGGGTTTGATTGCCATCCCTACACTCTACACACACTCAAGAGTGAATTTGAGTCCCTCCGGATGGACGGTGAGTCCATATAATGAGTATGCGGGAAAACTATCGAGGATGATCTTGAAATATCGCAGGTTGGGAGAAACTTTAGAAGTGTTAGTTCGAAAATTGCACGACACCTTCTGGACAAGTACGTACAAATTGTGGCTTCCATAGAGCAATATTCAAACATAGATGGCATGCCGTTTGAAGAGGGAATTGGTTGATTGAAGGCTTATGAGGATCCACTAAAATAGTGACGGGGAAACTCGGGTGGTGAGAACAGTGTTACTCACCCGGTCCAACAGGCGCTCTGATAAGAAAACACCAGCAAAGGCCTAATCAACTGGGTGTCAGTGGTCAAGGCTTGTTTGGTGAAAGAGGGGGACGAAATGGGTCGAAAGGTAGAGGCTCAACTTGAGGGAGAGGTGTCTTAGCCGATATTATTGCACTGATTTTAGGATTTTATATTTATCTTTATTATTGATTGGTATTGTAACGTTATTTTACTAATTTCGTGAAAATAACGTTAACAATGACGGACGGTTAATCATGCATCATGTGGTGGCGTGGATAGCCAAAAGACAAAGGGGTACATGCACCGATCGAGTTTGTCCCGATTGCTAATTGTTTTGTGCCTTATGTCCAAGGCTTGATACCAAACCACATCGAGCCGGGGGTCTCACTGGAAGCAACCTCTCTATTCTTAGGGGTAGAGGTAAGATTGTCTACATCTTACCCTCCTCAGACCCTACCTTAGCTTTGCTATAGGTGGGATTAAATGAGTATGATGATGATGATTGTAATTATAGTAGGATTGTAATTCCTAAATTATAGATATGGTTTCCATTCCCTATATAAAGGGCCATGAGCCTGATGTAAACATTCATTCAGAAATTATCAATACCATGAATACTTTCATGGTATCAGAGCCTAGGTTCTGACAAACCCTAACCCCTCTTTTTATTTTTCTGTTCTTATCATTCCCACAGCTACGGCTGATTAATCTTTCTGCAGTCTCTGATTTTATACAACAGCCTTCGATTCTTTTCTGGTCCTTTTCTTTCTACACAATACCGCCCCCTTTATTCACCATGATCAAACCTGCTGATGGCCCTAGCAACACCGAAAAACCCCAAACCACCCTGCACCCGGCATACTCAGTCACAAATATCCAATTTAAAATCCGGACCCTTGACGGTACTAAAGTTACATACTCATCTTGGGTTAAGCTTTTTCGATTTCATGCCATAGCCTACAAAGTACTCGACCACCTTGATGACACCCAACCACCAGATCCCACTGACCCATCTTACAACAATTAGAAAGAGATTGATGCGCTTGTTTCGCAATGGATATACAACACCATATCAGACGACTTGGTGTCTGAATTTCTGATACTGAGGCTTCGGCTAGGGAGACATGGATCAAACTCCAGAAACACTTTCTCAGCAACAAACAGGCAAAGGCTGCTGCACTGGAGACACGGTTCGTTAACCTCACTCTTGCCTCTTGCACTTCTGTTGACGATTATTGTAAGCAGTTACAGGAGTTAGTGAACCAACTGGCTGATGTTGATCAACCAATTTCTAAACAACGCCTCGTACTACAACTGGTATGGGGCTTGTCTGCTGAGTTTGACACCACGGCTCAGTTGATTCACTCCCAACAGGCTGATTGGGATGCTGCTAAAACCATGCTGGAGGATGAAGTAATCCGATTGGAAGCTCGACAACAACGTTCCTCCTCTGTCCTTGTAACCGGTTCCAATACCACCACCCCACCACCTTCCGCACAACACAACCATTACCCTGACCCAAACCAGAATACATCAGTCGGTTCACAGGTATACAGGGGCAGGGGACGCGGTCGTGGTTCTACCTCACGGGGTCGAGGCAGACGTGGCCGCGGATACGGGTCTCAGCCTCCCAACACTTCTTGGGCCTTCCAGCACCAGCACCAACAGTTCCCTCAGTGGGCCTGGTGGTCTACACCACCTTGCCCCTACCCAACCCAAACTAATTGGAGACCCAATTTAAATCCAATACCCGTGAACCAGCCACAAAACCCAACTCCTGCAGCCCACTTTACTGGTTACCCAACCCAATATCAGGCCGATTATAACCCCACAGCCCCAGTTGTTCCTCCCGGGTTTGATGCATTAAGTCCCTCCAACTTAAGTAAAGCTTTCAATATTATGCAGCTGAACTACTATGATCCTAACTTGATCATGGACACCGGAGCGGAGCAACACGTCACCGAAAATAAAGGTATGGTTCCCAATTTAAATTTATCTAATGTGAACACTAAATTAATGGTTGGCAATGGTCAGTATTTACCAATTAAGGGATCCGGCACCGGCTTCCTCCCCATTAACAACTGCACCTATATTTTACCCAATATCCTTTATAGCCAAAAATTATAAAATCCCTTATTTTGGTTCGCCGATTCACCCGTGAAAACCTTGTTTCTAGATTTGACCATTTTGGTTTTTCTTTGAAGGACCTCAAAACGGGACGTCTGCTTTCCCGCCACAATAGCACGGGCGATTTATATCCAGTCACACCACCAGTTCTCCCGCCACAAGCTTGCTTTATTGCCCCTTCAGCTTTACCATGGCATGATCGTCTGGGCCACCCCGACAATCATGTTTTAGATATTCTTACCAAGCATTTTGGTTTTTCATGTAATCACAATAAGAATTCTTAATTTTGTCATTCTTGTCATTAGTCGAATAGTATAAGATTGCCATTTTATGAATCTAGTTCTTTTACTTTTGCGCCTTTTGACATTGTTCATTGTGATTTATGGACTTCACCAGTAACTAGTAAAACCGGATATAAATATTACATGGTCTTAATTGACAATTTTCACACTTTGTTTGGGTCTACCCACTAAAATGCAAATCAGAAACTTTTCCCACTTTTGCCAAATTCCACCGCCTTATCGCTACCCAATTTAACCGAAACATCAAAACTTTCCAATGTAACCTGGGCGGGGAATTCGATAATCATGCTTTTAAACAATTTGCTCATCAACATGGTCTCTTATTTCGTTTCTCTTGCCCACAAACATCCTCCCAAACGGCAGGGCCGAACGCATGATTCGTCGCCTTAATGACATCATTCGTTCTTTACTCATTCATGCCCATCTCCCGCCGCTCTTTTGGGTGGAAGCCCTTCACACCGCCGCCTACCTACACAACATTTTACCTACCAAGAGAGTTAACTTCTTCACACCCACCTTTGCCTTATATCTTCGCCATCCAACATACGGTCACCTTCGTGTATTTGGGTGTGCGTGTTACCCAAACACATCTGCTACACAACCTCACAAACTGCACCCGAGATCTATTCGATGTATCTTTCTCGGTTACCCTCCGGATTTTCGTGGGTACCGTTGCCTTGATCCAACAACCGGGAAAGTACTCATATCCCGCCATGTTAAATTTGATGAGCATACCTTTCCTTATACCATACCTACACCACCATCTTCTTATACTTTTTTAGACGACTCACCAATAAGTTTTACCTTTGGCCGAACCATACACACACCTCCTACCGCCCGACCATTACCTCACACAACTTCACCTTTCCCTCTTCATTACACCCGCCGCAATAAACCCCCTTCACAACAGCCCATAACAGCCCCACAAAACACTACAACCCGCCCCAATGCAGCCCAAACAACCGATGCCCAGAACACAGCAGCCCGCACCACTGCTACACAACAGCAGCCCCCACAGCCCTTGCCTACTGCTCCCATAGCCATACCACATCAGCCCACCCTCCCATCCAATACCCACCCCATGACTACCCGATCCAAAGCCAAACATGCTCTCCACTCTACCACCATATCCCCAGTCCCCACATCATACACTAAAGCTTTTGCTGACCCTCATTGGTTAAACGCCATGCAAACCGAGTTTAGTGCTTTGCAGGATAATGAGACTTGGGAGCTCGTACCTCGACCGGTTGACCGACCTGTCATACGTTGCATGTGGCTTTTTCGCCATAAGTTTAAATCTGATGGTTCACTAGAGAGATATAAGGCCTGCCTGGAAGTTAATGGAAAATCACAGACAGTATGCATTGATTGTGAGGATACATTTAGTCCGGTGGTTAAACCAGTTACCATTCGAACCGTTTTATCCATTGCAGTCTCACGTTCTTGGCCTATCCATCAGTTGGACGTCAAGAATGCCTTCTTACATGGACATTTAAATGAAACGGTTTTTATGCATCAACCTATGGGTTTTGTCGATAGACGGTTCCCTAATCATGTTTGCAGGTTGAAGAAGTCTTTGTACGGTTTGAAACAAGCCCCTAGGGCGTGGTATACTTGCTTTGCCACATTTATCCTCTCTCGTGGTTTTCGTGGAAGTGTATGTGATAATTCATTGTTTATATACAAGCAAGGCTCGCATACGGCTTATTTGCTGCTTTATGTGGATGACATAGCGCTCACTGCCTCATCAGTTACTTTGTTGAATGAAATTATCTACTCTCTCTAGGGAATTTGCTATGACTTATTTGGGCTCTCTACATCACTTCCTAGGAATCCGCGTAACTCGACATGCGAATGGTATATTCTTAGATCAGAGTCAATATGCAAAGGACATCATCCAGTGAGCTTCTATGTCCACATGCAAACCATGCACAACTCCCGTTGATTTATCTTCTAAATTGAGTGCTACTGATGGTCCACTGTTTCATGATCCTACCTTATACCGAAGTCTGGCAGGAGCATTACAATATCGTACTTTCACTCGTCCCGACATATCTTATGTTGTGCAACAAGTGTGCTTATTCATGCACGAACCACATGAAACGCACTTTGTTTTTTTGAAGCGCATCATACGATATTTGCAAGGTACCCTTGACTATGGTATTCGTATCATCAAGTCCAACTCCCATTCTCTCGTAGCCTATTCAGATGCAGATTGGGGAGGGTGCCCCGACTCTCGTAGATCTACGAGTGGTTATTGTGTTTTCCTTGGAGACAACTTGATTTCATGGTCATCGAAGCGCAGCCTACTATTTCCCGCTCTAGTGCTGAAGCTGAATATCGTGAGGTTTCCAATGCAGTGGCTGGAGCTACTTGGATTCGGAATTTACTTTTGGAGTTGCACCTTCCACTCCAACAGGCTTCGGTCGTCTATTGTGACAATGTTTCGGCAGTATACTTATCTGATAATCCTGTTCAGCACCAGAGGACGAAGCACATTGAAATCGGCATTCATTTTGTTCGAGAAAAGGTTCGCGTAGGTGATATTCGCGTTCTTCATGTTCCAACCTCTCTACAGTATGTTGATATTTTCACAAAATGACTTCCTCGACAGTTGTTTCAATCTTTTCGTTCCAGCTTGAGCGTCTGTCCTACGCCCGCTCAAACTGCGGGGGAGTCTTAGACGATATTATTGCACCGATTTTAGGAGTTTATATTTATCTTTATTATTGATTGGTATTGTAATTATAGTAGGATTGTAATTTCTAAATTATAGATAGGGTTTTCATTCCCTATATAAAGGGCCATGAGCCTGATGTAAACATTCATTCAGAAATTGTCAATACCATGAATACTTTCAAGGTGGACACTTTACTAGTTCCAAAAGCCTAGAGATGAGAAATAAGTGTTTCAAATGTGATCATCTTGGTCATTATGCTTCGAACTGTGAAGCGGGAAAGAAGCCGGGTGAGGAAGTCTATTTGATACAAGAAGAGCAAACCTTAAGGTTGCAATGGTGTTGTTAAACAAAGAAAAGGTATTTCCACACCAAAACGATGATAAAAGCAAAGGTAGTTGAGATACTTGGTACCTGGACGAAGGGGCCAGTAATCACATGACTGGTCTCAGAGTTGTATCGCTGAACTAGATTGCAGTAGCAACATGAACAAGGCTACAAGGCATCTCTCAACGATATTTTTCCGATTATTAAGTTGTCATTCATCTGCGCATTGAGCAAAATCAAGATTATGCCCCATATATGGCGGTACGTGAATAACTATTTATTAGTTATAACGATAATCCTGTCAATCAAAAGTGAAGCCCATCAATAGATGGGGCAAGTAGAGCACGTAGAGCATAACGTAGACATAAGAATTCTACATTTGATTCTCAAGTTTGTAAGCATTGAAAGTAAATTGTCATTCACTGCGCTTGAGATCCACATATATTATATGTTTTATTACCGACTTTACACACGATATTACTGAACTTGCATGTAAACATAGATCTTGTTGACAATCCCCCAACATTGACGTGCGTCTTCATTTCTTCTCCGACTACTCTTTTTAAAGATTGATTGATGTCCCCCGCCGCCCAGGCTATGGATATATGAGGTCGTGGATCCTGTTATACAACTTCTTTAGTGTTAAAATCAAATTTGAAAGAATGTTTTTTTTTATTAATAAGAGCATCCTTTTGCATAAGGTCAAATGTCTTCTTGCTAAATGAAACAAATGCATAATCAATGTTGCAAAAGGCGCTAGGCGGGCGGTGAGGTCCAGCCTAGGGACAAGTCGGGACTAGGCGGAACTAGGCGTTTTGGTATTTTTATACGTATTTTATATATATACACACAAGTTTAGGTGTTTTTTTAAAATATATTAAGATATATACACATAATACTTAGAAATACTTAGATATATACACATAATACTAAGAAATACTTAGAAATTAAAAAAAAATTAAAAAATTAAAAATACCACCGCCTAGGACCACCTAATGGCCAAAACGCCTAGTTCACCGACTAGGTCCTTATTCCTATATTTAGTCCCGCCTAGCGCCTATGTGCCGCCTAGGCCGATTTTTACAACACTGTGCATAATGAAGTTACGTTGTTCTAATTTTTATTTTGAGGGTTTTCATCGATAAAGAAAAGTAACCAACTTTTTAACAAAACGATTAAAAAAATACCTAAAGTTCAAAACTTATATAAGGTAATCTAACATAGTTGCCGAGTCAAAATAATGATGTGGCACCTGAAATGTCCATAATTTAGACCGTGGTGTCACAAAACTGGTTGACAATAGTGATTACTGAAGTGAACTTTTTAAAGGTATGAGCCTTTCTGTGTGTTACCCGAAACAGAAACTAGACCAAAACTGGTTACCAATGCAGAATTTTGAATATCTGACCCAGTAAATAAATTTCACTTCCCTCAAAATCTAATGAACACAGAATGTCTGGTAAAAAAATAGTTTCATTAACTTTAAGAATCAAAGCCCGGGTATCCTTTCTAAAACATAGGGAGTAAATAATAAACTCAAATAGCACGAGAAAAACACTAAACAATAAGTCTGTAATCTCTGTAAAAACTAACCTTGTAAAATTCAGGAAGATTGTGCAACTTATAGACCTCATTAACAACTTGAATCTGTTTCATTATCTGATACAGCAATGCATATAAATGTTACAACTTCTTACAACAGCACACACGTTTTAGTGATTGAGCAATTTAAGAATGATATAAGACAGAAATTAGGGAAATGGTATACCTCAGCTAGACCTTCTGTTGTATTTTCAACTGAAAGAAATGTACGGGTCTTATCATCGTTCACAAAAACCTCCCACTTATTAAACTCAATTAAATACCTGTTTCCAACATCATCAAAACACAAAAATTAAAGATGAAATATAAGGCCATACCAACTTGAAGGAAAGTTTTATAGTAACAAATGGTTGTTTGGCGTATGTTAAGACCGTTTCTGAAACTGAAGCTTCTGACGGAGCATTGCCACCACTGAGTCTATTTGATGCACACGTATGGGAACCGTTCGTCCAAGACTTATGTGAAATTCTCTTCCTAACGCAGCTTGTACCATTTTTTCTTCATCTTTTAGCAGCATATGTAATGGAACATCAATATCCACAACATGCAGACCTGGTACAAGTGATGTGGCTTTCTTCAAAAACTGTGCCAGCTCCTTCTTTCTTTCAGATGGTATGAAGACTGTTGCAATAAAACAAGAAAACAAAACAAATAGTTGAGTTACAATAACGATAAGAAAGCAGTCAAGACGTTTAATATTAATGTGGATTAAAGACAATCGAAACAACATCGTCCTTGTACTACCAAACAGCATAAGATTTCTTCATTACAATGTCAAACTGATTTCAACAAAACCAAAATGTAATACTTCAAGAGCTGATAATTTTACAATACTCAAGTAATTCTAGTCTAGAGGAAGACGGTAAAATATATGAAATTGTATTCGCAAATTCCACTACTACACTAATAGTAATCTTAACATGCCCCTCAAGCTAAATAATAGCTTGGATGTTTATCTTGAAAGAGATAATAAAAATAAATAACTAGAAAACCCATATTTTTAAGATGATTAAAACCGAAAGAAAATGCACGCCCCTTTTTTTACTTCATTTTTCTTCAACATTTTCTTCTTCAATTTACGTGCAGATCATCGTTGAAGCTTTTTTTGGTTAAAGTTCTTAAAACTCACAATCGGTTTCTAATTCTCACTAGCTCCGGTCTTTATAAGACCAAGTGAAGTGGGCGTTAGGCCGTTAGCCCCATCCACGCTCACAGCCACACCATCGCCGGCGTGGCACCACTTTCACAAGTGGTTGCACGTTTCTGGGCGTATCACCATGTCGGTGGGGCATGGACAGGTAGGTGTGAAGGGAAGGTGGGGATTTTGGCCAACATGGCTCCGACATGGGTGTGGCAACGCCCCGAGGGGCGTTAATCGGCTACACATGGGCTAACCCAAGCTTCATAGTCGGTGTCTAATTTGTAAAAAGATATATTAAAATAGAAACCAAAATTAATTCAGTCACCAATAGAATTTAAACACTTAACCACCACACACTAATCCACTACTAGACTCACACTAATTTCGACAAAAGCAACACATGTAACAATCAAAAGCCAGATACAAACTCTTTCATATATACCAATAACAAAGCACAAAAGTTCCAGCTTTAAATCACATATCCATCTTACACTACAAAAGAGCCCTACCATAATATTCTAACAAAACTCCACAACATATTAGGCTGAGGGGTATGGGATCGGGGAAGGGGATCGGTGGGTGAGGTGGAGCATCTTGCCGAAGGGGAACACGCCCCCCCCCCCCCCCCCCGACCTGTCTTCGGCAAAAACGGGGAAATTGTACCGTCCCAAATCCCAAAAAAAAAAATTGACCGTTAAAAATGTATACGTTGAGTAATTTGACCGTTAGAAAAATAAAAAAATAAAAAAAACCTTTTTATTTATATATATATATATATATATATATATATTTAACCTCTCATTTTTAACACAAACTCAAACAAAACTACTCCATCTTTATACATATTCTCAAATTTTATAAACCACACAATAAATTTTTTTACAATCATGAGTACGTCTTCAGACGAGGCAAACGTTGCTAGTTTTTTCGCGGGCGCGATGGTGGAAACGGCAAAAATATTGTTGGAGTTTGTAGATAGTGACGACGAAACAACTTCGGAACCAAGAACAAGGCGGGCCGCTTTAAACAGAGATCGTGAAGGTATATTTTATTTTTTATAACTTTTAATTTACTTAACGTTTTATATTTCATGTGTTACTTGGTTTAAAAAAGCGCGAGGCGCTCCGAGGCGTTTTGGGTCCAAAATCCGAAGCGCGGGGCTTAAAGCGCGAGGCGAGAGCTTCACGTATAGTATTAAAAAATTACAAAAAAATATTTATATATGTCAATATGACATTTTCTACATGTTAATCAATCATAAGCACAAAAACATGATTATAAAACGCACTTGAACACTTAAAAAGCATATTCAAAACATAAAAACGACGAGACACTACTGTAGCGGGCCAAATAAAGCAGTTTAAAAGGGTTTTTTTGGCTGAGGCGCTACTGTAGCGCGCGCCTCAAGCGCCCGAGGCGGCGCTTCATGTAGTTCAGCGCTTTTTGGCAAAAAAAGCGTTTTTCTTGGAGCCTCGCGCCTCAAACGCTTAAAGCGCGCCTCAGGCGCGCTTTTTTAAACCAAGATGTGTTATATTTTTAATATTTATTTATGTTATGGTATTATATTTTCTTATACTTTTTTTTTAATTTAAGGTGCACATGATCGTTTGGTTGCTGACTACTTCGCTGACGACTGCGTATACACGGACGAACTATTTAGGCGTCGCTTTCGAATGAGTCGGCGATTATTCCAACGAATTGCCAACGACATGGCTACTTATGATGAATTTTTCACACTACGCTATGATGCTAGAGGAAGACGAGGTTTTACGACGCTACAAAAGTGCACTTCCGCACTTCGTCAGTTGGCGTACGGGACTGCTAGTGACTCATGGGATGAGTACTTAAGGATGTCTGCTAGAATGAGTCGGGAATGCTTGTATCGGTTTACCGAAAATGTCGTTAAGTTATATAGCAAAGTTTACTTGTGTAGGCCAACGAAGAACGAAATCCAAAAGCTTTATGCACACCATGCAGAGAAACATGGCTTTCCTGGCATGCTTGGAAGCATCGATTGCACGCATTGGCCATGGCGTAATTGCCCCACTGCATGGAAAGGGCAGTTTACGCGGGGTGACATTGGAGAGCCGTCAATTATTCTAGAATCTGTTTGCTCACAAGACCTTTGGATTTGGCATGCATTCTTCGGAGTTGCTGGTTCATGTAACGATTTAAATGTTCTAGCAAGATCCATGGTTTTCGACCCCATCATTAATGGTACCGGTCCGGATGATTCGTTCGTTCTCAACGGGGTAGAATATAAGCACGGGTATTATCTGGTTGACGGTATATACCCAAGTTATACATCTCTTGTGAAAACCATACAAATTCCCACGGATGACAAAAGGAAAAAGTTTGCAAAGTGCCAAGAGTCGGCGAGAAAAGACGTCGAACGGTTATTCGGTGTCTTAAAGTCGAAATGGCATGTAATTGGGCGACCCGCACGTGCATGGCATCCACAAAGCTTGAGATATATTATGTACGCTTGTACGATACTACATAATATGATAATCGAATATGAAGGCCGTGCGATATGTGAGTATGACCCAAATAACCTTGAAGAGAATCTCGAGCCGGTTGACGCGACACAACAACAATCGAACAGGTGGGCATTAGAGGATAGTAATATGCACGCCAACCTTTGCTCGGATTTAATCGACCATATTTGGAACAATTTCCGTGTCGATGACGTTGATAACGAGTAGTTTGTATTTTTTTTTTCTTTAGTTTTTTTTTTTTTAAATATTTTTAGTTTCGTTTTTTTTTTTTTTGTTAGTGTTTTTTATTTTACATGTAATTTGGTTTTTAATTTTAATGAAAAAAAATTAATGAAATATAAAATGTACAAAAAAATAAAAAAGAAAAACAATAAAAAAGGGAAGGGGGAACCATTTTCCCTAGAAGGGGAGGGGAAAGGAGAAATGACATGGCGCTGACGTGGACAAGGGGAAAGGAAGGGGGAAGGGTGACATAGCCTTATACCATTGTTACAAATAAATTAATCTTATCCATAAACAAAACCCTAACTGACAATTAAAACAGCCAAAGAATAAGAAAGGAAACCTGGGATGTAAACATGTAAGGCGTAATTGCCTTCAATATGCGGAAAGCTCCGAATCCTACTACCCGAATTACGCTCCAAGTAATCAAATGTTCCTGAAACCACCCAAAACTTATTATAAATTCAATATGAGGGGAAAATATATAAATAATAATAATAATAATAGCAGCAGTTACCTACCCAGTGTATTGGGAGGGTTGAGGAGGTGGACAGGGGGTGGGGAAGAGGTGTTGCAGCAGCAGCAGGTGATGATTGGTCATTAATCGACGGTTGAGATTCTGAATCGGAGTCAGAGGAAGTGTCTCCGTACGATGCAATTAGCGCCTCCATTGAGCTTACAACAGATGAATCATCTCGACGATTCCATTGTTTCTGTATCTAGTGACTCCTGAATGTTCATAAACAATGAGAAAGCCATGTAATAATAAAGTTTTGGGTTTTAGCAAAATAAGAGGGTGTATGGGATTGAGTTTGAAAATATAAAAGTGATTTTTGTAAAAAATGTTTATTTGCTTATTACTTTTTGAAAAAGAGTTTTAAAAAAAAAGTGTTTGGATTAGCTTTTGGGATGGAAAACGTCAAAAAGTCAATATATTGTCTTTTTTTAAGTGTTTCGCTTAACTTATTGTGAATATTGGTTGTATGGGTGGTAAATTTGTAATTTTTTTCCAAAAGTCAAAAGCCAAAAGCTAAAAGGCACGATTTCTAACTTTTCAAAAACAGTTTTTCCACCCTTAAAGCCAAAAGCCAAAATTCAAAACAGAAAGTGCTTTTGGGTTACACAAACAACTTATTGACTTATTGGCTTTTTGGAAAAGTCAATAAGTCAATAAGTTGTTTTGAAACTCAATCCCAAACACCCTCTAAAAATTTAAGTTGTGTTCCAGAGTTGAAGTTGACTTAAAGAGGGAAAGGAAAGAAAAAGAACCGAATGAAAGAAATGGAAAGAAAAAGAAAGGATAAATATTATTTTCTTTCGTTTTCTTTCAAAACCGAAGGAAAACTAAACTTACACTATGGGTGCGTTTGGTTCGTGGAATGGTTTGGAATTGGAATTAGAAAGAATTGGATTAGAAATTTAAACATTCCAAAAGAAATTGGAAATTGTTGGAATTGGAATCTCAAATCCTTTATTATTGTGTTTGGTTGGTTAATAAACTGGAATCTACCACCCTTGCCCCCACGACCCGCATCGCTGTGACCCGTACCGTTTCGACCGGTATCGTTTCGACTTGCACCGTTTCGACCCGTACCGGTTCGGGTAGAAATGGTTCAGGTCGAAAACGGTACGGGTCGGAACGGTTTGGTTTGAAACGATACCGGTCGAAACTGGTACGGGGCGAAACGATACCGGTCAAAACGGTACCGATCGAAACTGGTACGGTCTGATACGAAACCGGTCGAAATTGGTATGGTCTGATACGAAACCGGTCGAAATTGGTACGGTCCGAAACTGGTACCGGTCGAAACTGGTACGGGGCAAAACGATACCGGTCGAAACTGGTATGGTCCGAAACTAGTACCAGTCGAAACTGGTACGGGGCGAAACGATACCGGTCAAAACGGCACCGGTCAAAACTGGTACGGTCCGAAACGGTACCGGTCGAAACTGGTACGCTCCGAAACGGTTCGGTCCAAAACGGTACCGATCGAAACGGTTCAGTCCAAAACGATACCGATCAAAATGGTACCGGTCCGAAACGGTTCGATCCAAAACAGTACCGGTCGAAACCGGTACGGTCCGAAACTAGTACGGGTCAAAACCAGAACGGTTCGAAACGGTTTGGGTCGAAACGGTCCGGTCCGAAACGGTATGGGTTAAAAGCGGTACGGATCTAAACAGTTCACGTTGAAATGGTACAGTTCGAATCGGTTCGGGTCAAAATGAAGTCAACCGTTCGAAGATTCCAATAAATTGACTTGAATTCCTTTTAATATTGGAAGGATTTTGAATTCCCTTAGTTAAATGAATTTGAAGGAATTTATACCAAATTCCAATTCCTTTGTTAACCAAACACACAAGATTGGAATTGAAATTCTAATTCCAACAAATTCAATGAACAAAACACCTCAAGAGTTGGAATTCAAATTCCAATTCCATTCAATTCATGCGAACCAAACGCACCATATGTTCCAGAGATTGACTTAAGGAGATAAGAAAAAGGATCTCCCTCCTCTTCCCTTCTCTCCAATTTCTTCCAAATTGGAAAGATTGAAAATCACCCCAAAAACCTTTGTATTATCCCTCTGATTCCCTCCCTTTCTGTAACAACCCAAAGTGGACCCCAAAATTTTTTCGTGGTTATGTTAACTAAAAACAATAAGTGATACGGTTATGCACGGAATTAAAAACCGAACCATTGTATATAAATGTTATTATTAGAATTCGTTTTACAAGACCAGGCTAATACACGTTACGAACCTAAACCCGCACCCAAACGAGTTTGGTTAGTCATCAAGGGAGGACACACTTGTCCTCCCCTCACCTTGCCACCACACCCAAAACATCCAATGGTTTTAGGAAAACCATTGGAACCCCTTCCCTATAAAACCTCTAATCCACTCATTCTCCTTTTCATCTTTCTTGCTGAACTTCTAAACACACACACACACACACACATACAGTTATACTGTAGAGAGAGAGGGGGAGAGAGAGAGAGAGAGAGAGAGCTAAGAAGTTAGAAGAAGGAGGGGCCGGTGGGCTTCTGACCACCATCAGCGGCGGAGCCCCGGCCGATTGGTTCCTAAACAACAATCACACCACCCTCACCCCATTAAGAGAGATTGAAGAGAGGGAGGGAGAGAGAGAGAGAGAAAGAGAGAGACGTAGAGAAGAAAGGAACGGAAGAGAGAGAGAGAGAGAAAGAAAGAGAGCTCACGAAGGGGAAAAGGAAGACGACGGCAGAGGCGGATGGTGGTTTATAACAACGGTTGTGGTGGCGATAACTGGAAACAAAGAAGATGACGGTTCCGAAGTGGTGGTCCGGCGGCGGTGCTGCCCTCAGCCTTGAATCAACATTTAATCAAGGTATAACCTCAAACCCACCCCTATTATCTTTGATAATAATCGGTTAAAGGTAGTGGTTGTGATGATTAATAGGATGGATGTTGGTGATGGTTGGCTATGAATAATGTTGTTGAAGGGAAGGGTCACAGTGGGGTCACGAACCTGGTTGATGGTCTGATGATGGTGAACTGAAATGGGGATAGTGATGCCGGGTGTTGATGGCAGACGAAGGGGTTTGGTCGGGTTTGTTTGGCGGAGTCACGGTGGTCAGTGGTGGTTACGGTTGATGGCTGAGGACAAATGAACGATGGCCAAGGGAGTTGCCGAGGATGGTTGAGTTGGAAATAAGTCAAGAAGACGGGTCAGGGGTTCGGGTCAAGGGTCAGGTCAACAAAAGTCAATGACGGCCAACAGGGTCAACAGTCAACCGAGTCTACATCGGTTAACCGAATAGTAATCTGAACTAGAGGTATAATCGAAACCCGATCACTTGTCGACTATAGATATATAATTATAAACCTTTATATATTATATAGTGTCGCGTGTGGGACTTGACGAGCTTGTGTGAACCAAAGCCAACCTATGATAAAACAATACTAGTTCGGACACATTGGATTAGATATGCGAATCTGGACATTGGGAACTTGACATGAAATACTTGAAAGCGTCTATTATCTCGTGATGTTGGAACCTTGGATTAAAGGTACAAAGACTTGGATGGTTATGACCTCGACATAGAATACTTAGAGCCTTAAAACATTGTTACCCATATAGTTGGACATTCAAACAACTTACACTTGACCCCTTTAAGTCGGACACTACAACATGAAACTCGGACAATTAGATTAGTCGTATGAACATTTGCTAGCTTGGAGCTTTAGACATTGATCACTCGACTATGACATAATCATGACATGGATTTAGGACTCAAAACTTTGAACCTCGACACCTTAGACTCAGATTGAAAGGACGAGACCTAGACGCCAACGACATGAATAAATACTTAGGGTTGTGAACTCGACAACTAAGACTCGGACATAATACAACTTACTTAAGTAAGATATGAATATACATATATATTGGAATAGATAAAGATTTGGACTTAAAACATAAGAGTAAAACCTCGACATGTAATATTAATTAGAACCATGGATATATGAGACATAAGAATAGTAGAATACAACACTCGGATCATAAGGGGGGACATAGTTATGGTTACTACCTGTTAAGTACAAGCAGATAGGTTGTGGATTATCCGAACCCGAACATAGACATAGAACCGTAATGAATAAAAACTATACGCTCGAGCTCGTCCCACACGTACAACCATTACGAATGAAACCGAGACTAATAGTATTTGTCGACCTAGGGATCGATCAAGAGAATATCGGTACAGGACAACAGACGTCCCGTTTCTTATGAACTATCTGTGTGCTATGTTATCAGGTGAGTTCCTTGTACCATTCCCCTTTTTTTCTGTTTAAAATTGTTTTGGGGTGAATACATGCTTCCAGAGGCTAACTAGTAGAATGTGATGAACCAGTGATGTGACAAGATGTGCTCCCGATAACCGAACCGTCACACTCATTAACCCAATGGGAGATTGGGCCGCCTAATATGTGGGTAGTACTACTTGGGGAATCCCCTGCACGCAGTGGACCCGGAAGCCCGGGAAACCCTCCACTAAGGTATGTGTCATGTATTTTGCCATGGGAGTCCATAATGGGAGCAGATGGATCCAGTGTTAGGATTGGGGTGTGACTTGTACATCACCAGTGCTAAAACATGAGTTGAACCGTATGAATTTATTAAACTTGTTTCTGAACTATAAAGTGTTTTGAGATGATAAACTTATTTTGAAAACCATTTAAACGCACTCACGGACTCACCAACATAATTGTTGACCCAAAACCATTTTAAGCATGTGTTCAGGTACTACTTATGGATGGATGTGACGCATGAGGTCATAAGCAAGCTTGGGGATTAGATATGCGTACGGATATAACTACAAGGTAGTGGATTGCTAGATGCTTTATAGAGGATACATAGTTCGAGGACTGCACTACTTGGAGATTAGGGATACGTTCGGTAGATACCGTTACAGCTAGTGGACCTTTTATCTGAAGCTGCCCTGACGAATGCCACGATTCGTCCCTGCAATGGTTAACTATTTTAAATATGTATTACATTGTATTATTATTTTGGAATAGAAATTGGATAAAGACCTTTAAATATAATAATTGCTACTTTCGCTGTGCAAATTTGGTATCAATCTGTATTGCGACCGGGCCCACCTGGGTCGGGTTGTGACACTTTCCCTCTTACAAAGAACTCTGGAACACATTTTCCCTCCACTTCCTTCTCAATCCTTTCTCTTCCCTCCTTAAATGAAACTTTGGAACATAGCGTTAAAGATTTTGCCTAGTTTTCCTTCCATTTCCTTTCTTTTCCCCCCTTAAATGAAACTCGGGAACACACTATGTTTTGCTTTCCTTTCTTTTCCCTCTTTAAATGAAACTCGGGAACACAATCAAATTTTTGTTTCCTTTCATATACTTTCTTTTCCCTCGTTAAGTTAACTCGAGAACACAGCGTTAGTAGAGATACACCTCTTTGAGGACATGGTCGAGGATAAGAGTTCGTGGAGGCACAAGATTAAAGTTAAGGATTATTAGGAATGGTTGGGTTGTATCATAGCGTGGTTCTAGGAGCTTAGACTTTTTCTTACATTGGTAGGAGGTAGGTATGGGTGACTTGTTTTTTTGGGTGTTTATGGATTATGTTGTTTTTTGATGGCATATATACCTTTGTTTTTTTACGTGGCGCTTTTAATGTTTCTATAAATATAGGAGCTCTTTATTAGTTTTATTAGTGTTGTTTGCTTGTCGATTGTGTGTTGTCGAGCCGGGGGTCTTTCTGGAAGCAGTCTCTCTATCCAGCAAGGATAGGGGTAAGGTCTGCATAGATCCCACCCTCCCAGACCCTACTCTTAGCTTTGATAATTGTGAGATTTACTGGGTAATGTTGCTATTATTATTGTTGTTATAAATCACGTTAAAGGATCATAAGTAAATGTACCCCAACTACTTTATTTTTACATGTGATGATTCTTTATCTTATCTTCTGTTCATATCTTCCCATCACATATTTGTTAGCTGATCAAAAGATTGATATTTATATGCTGTTTTTTCAAACAAAAAAAAAACACAATTTTATTCCAAATTGATATGTGGAGCGACTTCTATGTGCAAAAAAATTTGCTAAGTGATATTTGTTAGCTGATCAAAAGATTGATATTATAAGATGTTTTTTCTAAAAGAAAATCACAATTTTATTCCAAATTGATATGTGGAGCGACTTCTTTGCAAAAAATTTTGCTAAGTGGCCTTTGCGTAACCCCCCTCCGCCATTTAAAAATAATAATCACAATAACAAATTAATAGTGAAAACTAACCTGTGTAAGTAGTCTAGTCCACTTATAGCATATCTGGCTGCTTTTAATAGTTGTAAACAATGTAGAGCAATCGTGTCGTTACCAAGATCTAAACCTGAAAGACATGGTTTTATGTTTATTACTCATAAAACCCTTTTTGATTAAATCACTGGAAAAATATTCGTAAAACATTTTAAAAAGTTTATTTTCATTACACAAAACGTTATTTGGGAAAACTTTTAAAGGTACTTTTGAAATCCTCGCCGGATATCCCGTTTCATTTAACCTTCGGCTCTACTCAATTTATTATATATTTACCTTCCAATAAAAATAAATATACTAGGTTTTTGTCGACCAACCAACTATATTCAAAATGAGACTTTATCCCCGTAGAATCTTTATCGGGAATTCCACAATATCTTTTGAAAAACTTTTTTTATAAACTATTCTCCCTCTCAGATTCCTTATTGGACATCCGTAAATATCATTATGAAAACCAAGTTCGTATTTACCGCACATTCCACAATAAATTTTGAAAAACTTTTTTTATAAACTATTTACTCCTTCGGATTCCTCATTGGACATTTGTAAATATCATTATGAAAACTAATTTCCGCGGTAATTACCACTGACAAGTTCGTACTTAAAAGCGGAAATGATCAAACTATATAAACATATAGTCCAACAGATTTTAATCTGACAGCAAAACACGAAGTCTCGCTGCTTTATATATAATTACCAATCATCCGATTTATAGTATTCGTTATTTTAGACCGGTTCGTTTCGCGATGTAACAATACTTCATTGTTCGTATTTGTGACTTATAAATACATATTTATAACCATAACAACAATTAATACGAAACTAGTTATACCGAAGTTACACCGGCATACCCCGACACCGTCTCGTTTTGACGCATTGACTGAACCAAAGCATTGACCGGGTTTGACCACTGACCGTATCTGACTGGTTGAGTGTTTGACCTCAGTTGACCAGACCGGACTATTGACCAGCAGTTGACCGGAACCGTACCGAAACCTAACAAACCAGACCACCTTTGTACCGTCACCTAAACCCACAGCACCGATTAGCCCTACTGCTGTGAGCAAACTAAAAACATTTTGACATGTACAAAGTTCAAATTACATATTGAAATTTAGTCTTTAATTAAATAAAATAAATGTGCATAGGCACAATACCAAACCGTAGTATCAATTAGGGGTATAAATGACACGTAGCGGCTCGAGAGCTACTTGGGATCGGCTCGGTAAAAAGCCCAAACGAGCCGAGCCTTAACGAGCCCGAGCTCGAGCCCGAGCCTGAAATCTGGCTCGTTTAGTTATCGAGCCCGAGCTCGAGCCCTAGATAAAAAGCTCGATTGGGCTTGCGAGCCTAAACGAGCCCAAACATAATTATAAGTTATTTATATATCTTTTATAATTTATAGCCCACATTTCCAAAGCCCAAGTCCTTATTTCATAGGCCTATTTAATAACACTCGCGAGCCGAGCTTTTGCGATCTCGAGCCGAGCTTTGAGCTCGTTTGAGATTGTTCTCAAATCACCTCGAGCCGAGCCGAGCCGAGCTCGAGCTTTTGATTTTGCTACTGAGCCGAGCTCGAGCTTAAGATTGTAGGCTCGAACCGAGCCGAGCTCGAGCCCGAGCTTCATAAAACCATAACGAGCCGAGCTCGAGCCCAGTCAGGCTCGGGCTCGGCCAGTGGCGAAGCTTGACCCGAAGGTTCGGGGGGTCGGAAGTCACTAGTTTCGGAGGGTCGAAAACCAGTTTTGGGGGGTCGAAACCCTATATTTCCAAAATTTTCTATACGAATACTATATAATCGGCACTTCTACGCGAAAATTCGTGGGGGGGGGGGTCGGCCGCCCCCGCCGGCCCCAACTAAGTTTCGCCAGTGGGCTCGGCTCGGCTCGTTTACACCCCTAGTATCAATACCTTGATCTTTATTCTGTTCCGCTTCTCTCCTCCTTGAACCACCACCGACGCCGGCAAAGATGGTGGTGGTAGGCGGCTGTCTCAAGTAGCAGAGAGGAAAGAGATCGAGAGTTGAGAGAGACGGTAGTGAGAAAGAGGGATCTAGGGTTTGTTTGTGTGTGTGGTGGCTGCCTAAAATGGAGAGGAGACAAGGATATGATGCTTATATAGGTAAGTTTAGCTTAGGTGGAGTATACCGTGTGTTCGAACCCGCTAAAAAGTCCCGCGTCTCAGTTTATTATTAGGCTCGATAATTAAGTACAAAAACTAGTCAGTTTCTTTTTGTAATTATAAACAACACTTAACCGAGCAGTTCAAATATTACTTTCGTCATCAGAGGCATGCTTTTAGAACACACATTTTAATCACGTTAATCGATTCGAGTATGATTTCCTTCATTACAATGATCCGTCAACTTTCGAAACTTTATAAATAACATTATTTATATTAAATAACCACGCATTTTGGCATCCGATTCCCACATCAGTTACTTTTCGCGTTTTCTGAAATGCTGAGTTTTTTTGCCGTTTCTCGCGCCGATTTCACATCAGATTGCTTCACTAGCAAACACGTGCCGTATTACATCTATTAAACTTATGTTAGTCCGATTTGACAATTTTTTACGGATCTTAGTTCGTTAAAGCTAAGCACGCGCAAATCTTTCTTTAAAAGCTTCAAGGCGTCCACGAGCTTCGAGAAGGATATCGTATGACTCGCTACGGCGCAAATCTTTCTTTATGGTTTTGAAGCATATTAATTTAGTTTGCTGATTTCAGCTAGTCAAATTGACATACAGTCGTCTCATCATCTTTTCAGAGATGAGAAATTTGGAACTATTTTTTATGATTTTGGCATGTTATTGTTAGAGTTGATTTATGTCTAGTTTATTGTTTCGAAGTTTTTTTTGTTTAATTTAGTCTGTTATGTTGAGCACATAGTTTAAAAAATGGCTGAGGTGTGCGCCTCCAGGCAAGGCATGCCTCAGGGGGTTATCTTGTTCATGCGCCCCATAGGGCTGAGGCAGTAAGAAAAGTTGCGTCTTGGATGCCCCTTAGGGGGTTTAGATGTCTTAGAATTTTTATCTCAATTTCAAACATTACATTTTTAATGTGTGTTTTTGATGAATCTGATGATGGAATTAGTTAGTATTTTATTTTTCTTAATAATTATATAATTTTTATATTTATTTTTAAATTCTGCCTCGAGCTTACGCCTCGTGAAATAAAGCGAAAACGCCTCGAGACATGATTCTGTACTTTTAAACTTCAGTTGAGCAATGACCATGGTTTATTGTTTCGAAGCATTTGAGTTTAATTTACTGATTCAGCTAGTCAAATTGACATATTATTATGATTTCGTCCATAGTTGTCAAAGCGCATAGGCGCACTCAAGGTGCATAGGCCGAGCATGGAGCCTAAGTGCGAGGTGCATAAAAAATGAGGGCTTTTTATAATTAGGCGCATAGTATAAAGTACATTTTTTAGGGATTTTAGAGATGTTTTAGGCTTGCTTAGGGCTACTTTAGGGTGTTTTAGGGTTGTTTAGGACTTGTTTATAGCTCATTTAGGATATTTTAGAGGTTTTAGGCAACTTTTAGCCTGAATTTGGCCGGAAATCAGCTTGAAACCTTGGTTTTAAAAAGCGTGAAGCACACAAAAGCGACGAGGTCTAAAACCGAGGCGCAAAGCGCAAAAGCGGTGGGCTTTTCGTACGCGAGGCGCAAGACAATTATATAATTTTTTTTTTATATATGCTATAGGTTTTTAGCATTATTTACTCAAAATATAGATACAAATAAGGTATATATATGATTTATCTAAAATGTACAGCCTTTTTAGCTACATGTATAACAATTTTAAGCACAAAAACATCATGTGTACAAAAAGCGCGCTTTTCTCGCTTTTTTTCTTGCGCTTTTCGTGCGCTTTTCTTGCGCTTTTCGTATACTGCTCACCTAGGGTTACATAAGGTGCACGGATTTGCGCCTAGGTGCGCTTTGCGCTTAAGCGTGCCTCAAGCGCGCTTTTTAAAACATAGCCTGAAACTCGCCAGAAAGCGCGCCTCAAAGCCTAAATGCGTGCCTCACAGGGCGCAGTGCATTTGCTGCGCCTCTCGACTAGGTGCGCTTTTGACAACTACGATTTCATCTTAATAAATTATTATGATGTTGCTTTTTGTTACAATTATTGAGTATGGGGAATTAGGAATTGATTTTCTTGGTTTTGGCATATTAGTGTAGGATTCAGCAATGTCAATGGCTGACGAGCCTTTGTACCCTATCGTGGTGTTGATAGATGAGTTGAAGAACGATGATATCCAATTGCGGTTGAACTCGATTAGAAGGCTATCTACGATTGCTCGTGCTCTGGGAGAGGAGCGGACTCGAAAGGAGTTGATTCCTTTTTTGAGTGAGAATAACGATGATGATGACGAGGTTCTTCTTGCAATGGCTGAGGAATTGGGTGTCTTCATCCCTTATGTTGGAAGAATAGAGCATGCAAATGTGTTGCTACCACCTCTTGAAACCCTATGTACCAATGAAGAGATGTGTGTGAGGGATAAAGATGTTGAGTCATTATGCAGGATTGGGTCACAAATGCGAGAGACTGATTTGGTTGAATGGTTTGTACCTTTGGTTAAGGTTGGTTTATAATTGTATATTTATATCAGATATTATAAATTAGTAGCATTGTTATATTTTTGCATTACTATTTATGTTTGTAGAGGCTGGCAGGCGGTGAATGGTTCACTGCTCGAGTGTTTGCTTGTGGACGGTTTCACGTTGCATATCCTAGTCCATCAGAGACGTTGAAAGCAAACCTAAGGACAGTGTTTAGTCAGTTTGTGTCAAGATAATATGCCAATGGTGCTGCTACTGTGGAATCATATAATGCAAATCTTTGAGGTTCTTAGGCCGGATGGTAAATCGTTTAAATCAAATGTTTTTCGTTTGAGCTTTTATATTGGTTATTTTTATTAATACAAAAACAATGACTTGTATGAAAGCAAAGCAACTCATCCCCTTGCTACTGAAGTTGGAAATAACCACTGTAACTACACAATGAAAAGTTTGTGTTGAGAGTTGAGCATGTGTTAGAAGAGATAGGAAATATATTTTTTATTGCACAAGTTGATTAACGCAGTTCTTAAACGCAGAAACACAGTTAGCAGCTAGAGTTTTTCCTTGCTCTGATTATAATAAGTTTAACTTTCCTCTGTTTATTGGCCTTATGATGGAGCATTCTTTCTCCTATTTACAAATCAAAATTCAGTTCGCTTACTAGCTGTTGAGGGTTGTGCGGCCCTTGGGAAGTTGCTTGAACCCCAGGATTGCATTGCACATATTAGGGGTGAGCATAATTGGACCGGGCCGAAAAAAAAACCGAGGACCGACCCGAAAATCTATCGAAACTGACCCGAACCTATTATGTAGGTTCTATAGCCGGTCCAGTAATTTCCTTCAATCCGGTTCTCGGGTCGGGTCGGTTCAGGAATAGATTGAAACCGAAAAACCTATGGACCGAAAATAAATTCTAAAATTAACGACCTGCAAGTTGAAGGTTGAGCATGTGTTAGTCAAGTTTGATTAACTTTAATATAAATATGTAATTTTTAGAGAATGTTAATATTATCTTGTAGCTTGAAGGTCTTGTCTGGTTAGTTGCTGATGAATTCGGCTGACAATACTCAAGTTTTAATGAGCTGTGCAAATATCTTCTATTTGATTAGTTGGATAGCTTATGCTTAATATTTTTGATGAACTGGACACCAATGAGTTGGATAGAGGATGCACTATTCTTGTTATTAATAGGGAAAATGATGCTCCATTTAATCCATTATGCCTAATCGTTGTTGGAGTGAGCAGGCTGATGGATTTTAATAGATTTAATGATATATAATCAGGAGTGAACTCATGATATCAATCCTTAATGAATATGAATCGGATATCAAGTGCCGAATTATAGTGGTCATACATTTGTTATTTAACAGTTGTGATGATTTATAGCCACGAGGACTAATGAATACAAAAGAACTGGAAAGATGTGTTTTTTGGTTTTCGAAATGTATGTGCTGGATCATAAAGGAAAATTTAAGTTAATTCAATTTATTCCAAGATAAAAAAAAAGCTTTAGGGTAATAATCTGGGTTAAAATAGTTGATTTACTTGTTAGTTGCATTGGATTTCTTCATAAGACGACCTTTTAGTGTGTCATGATAATGGTGTTTGGGTAATTTATCAGGTTCATAAGTTCCTTGCAATGGGTTTCTATCTTTTTAGTCTAATCATGTGCAGAAATATCATTCTTTTATGACAATAGGATTATAAGGTTTTCTATTGGTATTCTCATGATTACTATCCTTGAACTTTTGAATAAACAGAAGAACTAATTATTCTAGTTTCAAGTCTTCTCGGGTCGAGTCTTGTTCCTAAGACCGACAGAACCGAAATGCCTTGGACCGAGGACCGAACCTATTTATAGGTTTGTAATTCGGTTCTGATTATTGCTTCCAGCCGGTTCTCGGGTTGGGTCGGTACTGGACCAATGCTCACCCCTAACACATATCCTGCCTATCATTGTTAACTTTTCTCAGGTGACTTTTTTAGTATTTATATTTGGTAAGATCATTTTTATTTTACTGAGTTCTGTGTTATTATCCTTTCTTTTGGTTCTGATTGTTATGATTTGTTATTGCTAAGCAGATCAATACTGATACCATTGAGCAATCTATTTGTAGACACTATATATTTTTTTACTTTTGCGAAATTATTACCATAAAGATTTCTTTGTTTTTGGATGTAGTTTTTCTTATCTTTAATCATCTTGAAATTATCAACTCTATGTGCCATTCATGTAAAAATGAGATTATAGCCATTCAGCTCAAATTTCTCCTTCAAACCCGTTGCACTTTCCTCCATAATTTAATCTTGAGTACTTACTATTTGAATGTTTTTTTTAATTAAACCAGAACCAACAAAGTATGTTCAAATTTGTTATCTTTCTTGTTTTTACACTTAACTGTAGAAGTCTTTTTTATGCATTTCAAGTAATATCTTGTGTTGAGTAGGAGTATTTATGTAATGTTTGATATGGCTGGATTGTATTAAGACGGACTTGGTTCCTGCATATGTAAGGCTACTTCGGGATAATGAAGCTGAAGTACGGATTGCTGCTGCTGGAAAAGTCACCAAATTCAGTAGGATTCTTAGCCCAGAACTTGCAATTCAGCATATTCTTCCATGTGTAAAGGTATGTTGTTTGCTTAATGGCAGTCTCTCTCCGACCTGTGTTATTCTTGAGATGGGCGCGTTAGGCGGGTTAGGTAATGGATCAAAATGGGTTCATTTTTAACGCTTGCCAAAATGGGTTTGGTTAGCTTTGCTAACATTTTCTGTTTTTTTTATCTTGCTTTCATGAATAGTTAGTGTATCAATTATAATTTAAAAAACAATATTTAGATATTGACTAATCATTTTCAATGAGATGTTCAAAATACACTTTGGGTTGACTGTCAACGTGCTTGACTCATTTCTTTCTAGAAACTTGCTTGACCCGTCAGATATAAATTTGACTCAAATTATAATGCTACCTCTACTGTTATGTTATATCCATGGATTTGGCTATATTAATTGTATTCAACAAATTATGTAGGAGTTTTCATCAGATTCTTCTTAGCATGTTAGGTCTGCTCTGGCATCTGTTATAATGGGCATGGCTCCTATTCTGGGAAAGGTAATGATTTTTTCCAGTAAAATTTATGAGTTAATCTTTTCACACTTCACTTGTGTGTGTATTTCATCATCAGATTGTAATTGTATTCTATCCATATATTACAACTTATATTTTGTCAATTACAGTTGCAAGTTTTGATTGATTCTTCTTTTTCCTTTTTCTTATCAATTATAGGAAGCAACAATTGAGCAATTTCTTCCTATTTTTCTTTCACTTTTAATGGATGAGTTTCCAGATGTACGCCTCAATATTATTAGTAAACTAGATCAAGTGAATCATGTATATTGAAATCAATGTTTTTATTTAATATCTTTTTTCTATTGAACTTCTTATATTCATATAATTATGTTTATTCTGGCTGTTACAGGTTATTGGTATCAATCTTTTGTCTCAATCTTTACTGCCAACAATTGTTGAACTTGCCGAAGATAGGCATTGGAGGGTTCGTTTGGCAATCATTGAGTACATACCACTACTGGCTAGTCAATTAGGTGTAGGATTCGTTGACGATAAACTTGGAGCTCTCTGCATGCAATGGTTACAGGATAAGGTTAGTGCTAATATAATTTTTTGTATTATGTTGAGTTATTAATTTTTCCTTTTGCAGGTTTATTCGATAAGAGATGCTGCTTCTAATAACCTAAAATGCCTTGCAGAGGAATTTGGTCCAGATTGGGCAATGTAGCACATTGTCCCTGAGGTTAGGCTCTCATGGTTGACATTTAAATGTTTATTTATTTGAAAAAATCTCGTAAGTAGCAATTGTTTTCAATGTTTATACATCTATGGTTTAGGTCAGAATAGTTTTACGTATATGAGTGCGTTAGTCTTCAGTCATGTATCTCCTTTTATTTGCCTAAACCCTAAATATTTTCATTCTATATTTTCATAATAATACATGTATGAATCTATACGCAATATGGCGTCATGTATCACATTAGCTTAAGTCATTATTGATGGGAAAAAGTCTCATATGCCACTCTTAGTCGCATGCCTCATGGCTAAATGAGTGATTCATGTCTGACATGCCTAGTGACGGATGCATGATTTTTTTCCTATGGGTTCCTTTTTTTTGCGTGTTTAGATTTTCACAACCGTACTTTAGAAGTATGGGTCAGGTCGGGTCGGGTTACTAGTCACGAAACATGATAATGACCTAATTTTTAAATCCAATTTCCATCGCATATTGAGTATTTGCGTTAGAAATAAAAAATGAAAGAAGGTTTACCTCAAATATCGCCTACTTTGATGCTCAAAATCGTTCGGTGACTCTGACGCTTTGCATCGCTGCCCCTACGCGGTATGTTATAGCGTCGAGTGTCAGTGCACAAATCAACCTGAAATATGTTTTATGTCACAATCACATATGTTTTAATTCAATTTTAGGACCTAATCAAAAGGTTTATAAATTACATAAACTAGTATTTTGCCCGCGGACGTTGCCCCGCGAGCTTGTACGTATCAAGCAGACAAAAATATCAATGTGATTGCAGTACGATGATGACATTATAGTAAATGTTTTTAGCTGCTCATTAAGATATTTATCATATATTTGGCCCTTATTAAGTAGTTTAGGCAACAATTACAACTAATCGAAACTCATTTACATACATACAAACAGACTACTTCTAAAGTAGTCCAGGTACTCCATGTCTAATTCAAAGGGCAGGAACATACAAATTTCATTAAAAAGCAATATAAGCATAAGCTGTAGTAACCTTAAGAACAACAACATACAATTTTTTAATGTAAAAAAGCAATCAAGGTTAAAGTAAAAGACTATTTGATATATCGATTAACAAAATCAATAGTATTTGGTGGCACTAACATCATATAAAATAATTTAAACAAATATCTCTCAGCATATAACTATATCTAATATCCACCCAAAAACTAACTTAAGGGATCAACTGCAGTAATGTAGGATCGATTTGGAGCTTGAATTTGATTAAGTTAAAGATATAAAGATGAACACACACAAAATATGACAATAAAATCCCACTAGATGATTTGCATAATGATAATACAATGAGAGCCCCCAAATCTCTAGGATGTGTGTTGACAATAAAACCCTAATCCTTATCTATTTATAGCCTAAACACACTTAGGCTAATTACATGTAGGTCCCTAGGGTTAACAAAATACTAAAACTCTCACTAAACAAGAAAACCATTATTTAAAGTAATAAATATATTTTGTCTAAACAAAATATATTTATTATCCATAGCGCATTTCTTGATCATAACTTGAGCTTCACTCGTCGATCTATTATCCGGATTTCTCGACTCGCCTTACGTGTTGACTGCGACTCGTTCGAATTTGACTTTCTTTGGCTAAACGTTGACTTGTTGACTTTGACTTTGTTGATAATATTAGACTACCAAATTTAGACCCAACAATCTCCCCCTTAGTCTAATGTTATCAATCTCTCGTATCATCTTCAGAACCGTCAATCTCTACATACTTTGATCTTCAACTTGGAAAGCTTAAGTCTTAAATTCAGTACCCAACAATACTCCCCCTAGACAGATGCTTTCTATATTTTCTTTGCATAGGTATTCTTGTCACTTTGTTCTTTGAGTACTCATATCTCATAATCTCCCCCTTTTTGCATGCATCATCTTTGAAAATCAAGAACAAACTTTTCAACTCTCGGTAGCTTGAGTGGTTTGTAGGAGGAGAATTCCTATCTTGGTGTCTTCTGCAAACTTGAGGAAACAGGTGCTTTGGTTTGGTATCTTGCTCAACTGATGATCGGCCATCATTGCAGCAATTAGTCGAAGAAACCTATCCACAATCACAAACACAACTCCGAATTTTCTTTAGACAAATTCAACATACAGACAAAACCGTATACATCTGTGGTGTGCAATCAGGTAAGTATCTCAAACGGATTGAGACACAAATAATGTGACATGGAAGACTTAAACACAACTGTACACAAATAAAGATTATTTTTTTTTGGATTTTTGTTTTTTTTTAATTTTAATCTTTTCCTTTTTTTTAAACAACCATCAACCTTCGAGATATAGAAGGGATCAGATATGGGATCACGCTAACTTGAAAAGCCTAGCAACGTTTCAACTTTCTTGAGGATAGCTACAACCCAAGAACGATTGTCGGTATGTTTGTCCTCTTAAGCCCATGCCTCTGGTCTTTCAACATACGTTTGGTGATGAGATTATCATGTTTTTGGTAATATTGATGAAAATTTTGTGGACCCAACTTATGTTAGGTATAAGTCTACCAATCCTCAAGGTTTATCGAGATATAATGATGAGAGCTTCAGGTCTATGTTTCCATAAGCAGAGAAGATGATCATTATCTCAATCAGATGATGAGAGCTTCAGGTCTATGTTTCCATAAGCAGAGAAGTTGATCATCTGATTGTTGAGCTATTTTTATAAATTTGCACGTCACTAACATTGCGTGTCTTTTGCTGCTCACTTGATTTGTTGGCCCCGCATTGGTAGCCTGCACTCTTAGGTGTCTTTTGAATATATATGCACAAAATTTTCTGTGTCTTTTAATCTCTCAACCTATGTATGACCGGACTCAGCTTGTGCAGACCTAAAACACAGTGGGAATCCAGCTTTCCATGTAGATTTACTGTTATTCACCTGATAGTAGTTTACTCAATTTGAAGGCTGAACCTACCGACACATCATTAACTTGTAGTTGTAACGTCCTTTAGATCCTATTCATGTGCAGACATAAACAAGTTAGTTCTTATCATTTCCCATATAAGATCAGGATTATTTGCAATAATCACATCTCATGGTCGAGACTATATTTTCATACTCCCCCTAAACTTTTATTTTTGTACAATCCCCTTTTTTGTAATTTTTTTTTTGTATTTTCTTAAAAAAAATATTTACGAAAAACAAAGTCTTCCACATCAGACACACATAAACATATATCAGCAAGAAAATGAGTGTGTGACAACGGTGTCAATTGTGCAATCAGGTTAGATACCATAACCAAGCCTGTGAGATTTCCACTCCAAACCTATTCTTGGAACAACCACTGTTACTAACCGTGTTACTAACAGTCCTCCATGGTAGTTCCTGCACTAATGAGTAAATTAATTAGAGAGTGGAACCCAGGCCATCATGGTCCTAGTTTGTCCTTTTACATCAATGTAAGTAACTTCTTGAAACACCATACCTTTTCCTTCGTTAGTTTCTTGTTCAAATTGTGGTTTGATTCGCCAAACTTGTTTTGGTTCAAAAAAAATGTTTGTGAAAGATTTAATTTTTGAAACAATGTTTTGTTTAAGACCTGGAGGAATAGATTGTGGTTTTGATGTTTTGGTCATTTTCATCTTTGAATCATGTGAAAACTGGCTTCACATGTAGAGATCTTGATGGAAGATGTGTCATCCTAACATTCAAAGATGTGTGTATTTTATCCTTTGATCCGGAGAAGCAGTCCGCATTGCCTTTACCGTCTGGATTGTGTCGTTCTGGACATTGCTTGAGCACATGACCTTCTTTGCCACAACTAAAGCAAGCTTTGAATGGCTTTTGATGCTTTATTGTCCCGTGTGATTCAACTGGGGATGTAGATTGTTTTGAGCTTGATTCGACTTGTTGAGAAGCATTGGGTTCTACAACACCTTTTGACTCTGTGATCTTTGACCCCTTGTGATTTTCATTCATCACTGATTCATCATCTGAAGTCGAGCAATCTTCTATAAACAAATCTTCTTCTGGTGAATCTTGATGGACTTGATTTGTAGTGTCAACTCTATCATCAAGTTCTAGCACTGAAGTTTCTAAGTCATTTGAGCTTTCCCATTCTCTGGATGAACGAAACTCCGAATCACTTTGTGAATCATCATTGCATGATCTTGACGGAGTAAACTCTGGAATTACTTCAGTTAAGAACTTTCCAAACCTGTTATTTTCAAAAGTGGGCACAAAAACAGGTGGAGCACAAATAGTTTTATCATCACAAAATGCAGATTTTAAATCAGCACATTCATGCACAATATCATCATGACAAACATCAGAACGTGAGATAGGTTTCTGCCTATCACAAACATTTACCATACCATTCGAATCAACATTAGGTCTAGGTCCAGTACAGTCATCCAAATTTAAAACAGTTTTAGTCTTTTCATTATTCCAAATAAACCAATTAACTGTTGAGTAACTGGCTCCTGGGTGACCCAACCCCAAAGTCTTTCCACCACAACTGTCATCATCTTCAACCTCTGCCTTTTGTGTCACTTCTACATTGCTTTTAATCATATTAGTACTAGACTCAGGTTTGACACATTCCTTTTCACACAGATCATTTTTAGGATGAGGTTTTGGAATTGGTATATACTCGCTTTTGCTCAGGGGTAAAAATAAAGATCTTTCGATCCCATTGTTATCCTTATATCCAATTCCATCTTTAACAAAAGATTGCCTTGAACACTCCACTAGATCATCTTGAGCCTTCTTGCTTACATTTCATTTGTCCACAATAATTTGAAGATGATTTGTTTCGTTTCTTGATTTTTCTAACTTTTCTGTTAAATCATTTATTAAAAAATCTTTTCTAAGGACAAATTCTTTAAGAGTTTGCATTTCAGCGAGAGTTGCATTTAACTTTCGTTGATATGCCAACTCATTTTCTTTCATTTCATTGTTGATTTTTTGAATATCATCTCTTTCTCTTAAAACTTTTCGATTGTGGGACAAACAGTAAGCAACTGCTGTGACACACCTTGGTGTGCACAGTTTTGTTTTAATTTCAAGAGGAATGCTTTTTACCAGATCCTTCTCCGCATGATCTTTGTTTGATTCCTCATTCACAGCTTTACCTTTTTCATCCACATCCTGCTCTTGGCTCACCATGCCCTTGGTACAAATCTTTCCCATAAGATCTTTGTTGTTGTCGACTTTTGCAGTTGCAACTTCTTCACCCCAGTCACAGTCGTCCTTAGTCAATGCCTTTGGTGCTTGCATTTTAGCAGCCTCATTTTCGTCGGTTACTGCCACTAATCCTTTTGTAGGCTTGATCTCATTTCCAGAATTTGCTGAGAGATTATGAAGAGTCCCAGCTGTAATAGAGGATGGATTGGAGCTTTTCATGCTTACAGGAGCAGTGAAAGCCATGTTTCTAGATACTGATGTTGGTGGACTTGATTTTGGAATGTAACCGACTTGATTCATCTCTCCCTTTGTGACATCATTTTCAAATGACTTTAAGGAATTAATCACATCTGACAAAGTCATTGGACAAATCATAAAGTCCTCTCTGACCGTCATGAATTTCAAGCTCCATTCCTTTGGGAGTGAATTGAACAACTTCTTGATTGAATTGCGGTTGTTAACAGGAATCCCGACTTTCTTCATCTTTGTGAGCATATTCATGAAACGATCTATGTGACTGCTTAAACTTTCACCACGAATGCTTCCAAACATGTCATACTCCTTTTGAACCATGTCTTGCTTCTTTTGAATCATGTCCTGATTTCCTTCATAGTAGTCACACAAGGCATACCACAGAGACTGAGCAGTGGTATACTCTTCGAACATGTTAAAAACATCATTCGACAGAGCCTTGGTAAGAGCATCGTAGGCTTTGTGATCACGTTGAATCAACTGCTTGTCAAGTTCTGTGAACGTTGATGTATCATCATTATATACCTCACCAGTATTAGTGGTTCTCATTGGGATATGGGGCCCAAGTTGAACAGAAGTCCACTGAGTGTAATCATTGAAAAAATAAAATGCTTTCATCCTGTTTTTCCAAGTCCCAAAGTCCTGAGCACCTTTTAATTTTGGTAGACATGTTGCGGTACCGGTTTCAAATTCTGCTTGGGTTATTGGTGTCATGTTGCTTAGAGGCATTTTTTTAAAGATTTTAGTTGTAAACAAA
This sequence comes from Ambrosia x helenae, assembly GCA_030844895.1. Lineage (NCBI taxonomy): Eukaryota > Viridiplantae > Streptophyta > Magnoliopsida > Asterales > Asteraceae > Ambrosia > Ambrosia x helenae. Next base: position 115,912,884 of record CM061231.1, on the reverse strand, counting down.
TTTTATTTTATTTTATTTTTTATTGTTATCTATTATTTATGACTTTTCAAAATAACATAAATTTGATTTAGATATTAATTTAATGACTTTGATTTTCAAAGTCCATATGTTTTCCCGTGTTGTAAAAGAAAATTACTAAACTAGATTAAAGGATTCAAAATAAATTAGTTGTATTCTTTATGACTTTTCAAAGTGATGTTCCCAAGGCCACCTTTTCCTTTGCTTCAAACAAACGCCACCCTCTTTGACAATTTGTTTTTATTCACCCTTCACACCTTTTATACTCTCACTAATAGATAATGGCAACAACAAAAGATCCGACTTTCTTTAATAGAACCAGCCAGCTAAGGTTCTCACACTCTAAAAAAAACAACAACTCTATTGATCTTCGGCACAATATTCTCTCTCTCTCTCTCTCTCTCTCTCTCTCTCTTAATCGAAGAACGAGGTGTTCGTATGAAGATTGGTTTGGGGTTTTGAGGATCCGAGGAAGATGGTCACGGGTACGGTTTGAAATGCGACGGTGTAGGTGTTTAGGTCGAACGAGGGTATTCGTGTGGGTTTAAGTGGGGATGAACGGTGGTTGAAGGTTGTAAGCGGTGGTGGTGATGGGTTACCGGTTGTGGGTGGTCGATGGTATGAGGTTGGACGGACGTAGGAGTGGTATCGGGTGGTAAGGACGATGGTGGTTGACGGGTGTTTGAGCGGCAGAGAGGCAAATAACACACTAGAACCCCTAAATACCTTCTGTTTCTACTATCTCTTCCTTTTTTTTAAGTACGCAGTCCAAAAAGAAATGCGCCGGAAAAGTCGTAGAAGACTAAAATAAATACACCGTGGTGAAGTCGCAGAAGACTAAACCACTGACCCCAAAGTTTCCTTTGGTAAATACACCACAAGTACACCGGAAAAATAAAGTCGCCGGAAAAAGTCACCGGAAAAATTAAGTTTGTCGGAAAATAAGTACGCAGACAAAAACGCAAACTCAAGAACAAATAAGCCCAGATCAGTTTAAAAACTTCAAAAAAAAAAAAAAAAACACACTAGAAACCCTTCTGAACGGATCTGAAAAACATCAAAATGATTTGAAAAACCACTCCAAATATCTCTAATCACACCATGACCAATCTTCAGTAAACAAACAACTATTTAAAATAGTTCAGATCCAAATCTTGAAGAAAAATTAGACAAAAGTGTAACCCAAAAACCTCAAAGTTTTTATAAAACGTTCAACAAAAATCAGATTTAAAGATGAATTTTGGAGATGGTTAAATCCCAAATTCAAGTACCAAGCTATGATACCAAATTGTAGGATCGATTTGGAGCTTGAATCTGATTAAGTTAAAGATATAAAGATGAACACACACAAAATATGACAATAAAATCCCACTAGATGATTTGCATAATGATAATACAATGAGAGCCCCAAAATCTCTAGGATGTGTGTTGACAATAAAACCCTAATCCTTATCTATTTATAGCCTAAACACACTTAGGCTAATTACATGTAGGTCCCTAGGGTTAACAAAATACTAAAACTCTCACTAAACAAGAAAACCATTATTTAAAGTAATAAATATATTTTGTCTAAACAAAATATATTTATTATCCATAGCGCATTTCTTGATCATAACTTGAGCTTCACTCGTCGATCTATTATCCGGATTTCTCGACTCGCCTTACGTGTTGACTGCGACTCGTTCGAATTTGACTTTCTTTGGCTAAACGTTGACTTGTTGACTTTGACTTTGTTGATAATATTAGACTACCAAATTTAGACCCAACAAGTAACCTTAAGAATAAGAACCAACATCATACAATTTTTGCGATAAGTTGAAATCCACAATACATTCATTATTCCACAGATCTAGATTAGGTACCAAAGTAACAATTAGTCAATTACCACAATAATATTTATAGCAAATGGATGAACAAAATGCAAATCCTTATTATCTACTAAAAAAACCTCTTATTTTTTTATGAGCAGCACCAAACACACTCGTGATCGATATTCACGAATACTAGATTAGTTAATTAAGATCATACCTTTGAGGCTTTGATTCAGCTAACAGCAGGCAGAGGAGGGCAGAGGCGGAGCCGCGGAGGAGGAGGGCAGGAGGCGGAAGCGGAGGCGGAGCCGGAGTGTAGGAGGAGGGCAGGAGTGAGGAGGCCGAGGTCAGGTTGGAGGAGTAAGTAGTTGGGTTTGGGACTGCTGCTTATGTTTGTGGAGGAGTTGGGTTTGGGTAACCCTAGGTGTGAATTAAAAAAAAATAGAAACCAAAAACAAAAATAAACACTTAATACAGGATTCGAACCAGGAACCTTGAGCTTACGATGGAAAGTTTCAACCACTAGAGCACTCCAAACCTTTACTAGTGTGTTCCTATGATTATTTTCTTATGGGTTCCTTTCCAGTTTTCTATATACATTAACACTATAAATTACAAGCCGAGTGGGTTCCCGGGAACCCACCAAAAGAGCCTAAATCTGCCCCTGGTCACATGGCTATATAGGTATCACACATTTCGAAACTTATGTTATTTTCTACCCATATTATATGCATGTTGTCATTTAACATGTCTAATTTATGTTATTGTTTTATGATAGGTCTTGGATATGATTAAAGACCCACGTTATTTGTACCGTATGACGGTTCTTCATGCTATTTCTTTATTGGCATCTGTTATAGGATCAGAAATCATTTGTTCTAAATTGCTTCCTGTAGTCGTGACTGTTGGAACTTTAGTGAAAATGTTATTTTCACAAAATATAGGAAAATGAGTTTGAAGAAACAACGAGTATAAATGAGATGTAGGATGGAATAATGTGGGGTATAATGACTCGTGTTCGCTGCAGGGTATAATCCTTGGCTCACAACGATGGTTAATCTATGGTTATGTGCCCAAACGACAAGCAGAATAATGTAATAGGCAAGGGAGTAAGTGGTTCGGTCTCGTAAGACCTACGTCCACTGAAAAAGGATAATCTTTATTGATAAGAGATATAAGTAATCATACAAGTAGTGATACAAGTGTGTTCGTTCTAATTGGTTGACTCCCTCTATGAAGAAAGGAGGCCAAGTCCTCCTTTTATAGGAGGTTTGTGGGCCTGAGGCTATCGGGCATGCCTTGATCGTTAATGGGCTCGGGTTCGAGGCCCGGGCCGGTTGCTTGTGAGCCCATCTAGTTGGATCTTAATCCTTAGTTAGATAAAGTGATCCAAGTTGAGGAGGGCTGCTCTTGATTGGCCCACGTGGCGCCTCGTGGTTGGCCGGTTGGGCGGTGCCCTGTCTTTAATACACGTGGCGCGTTGTGGCTGGTTCTGCAGAAGGGACTCCTTCTCTCCTGATGTCAGACAGCGTCAGGTGGCTGACCAGTTGTCAGCTCACACCTGACGGGAGGTAGCAAGTCGGGCTCCAAGGGGGATGTTCCCAGGTGTTGCCAACTGGTGCTCCCGCGTAGAGTGGCAGTGCGCCTTTGGCGGTGCTGTGTCTTCAGGTGTGTTAGTTTAGGCGGAGGTTCTGGATAGTGGGTAGGGTGCGCCTGAGAGCGCTAGAGAATAGTACCCTACCCCTTCAAGTCCCCCAAGTCCAGGGTGTCTCCTGTTCTTGTTTAGAGATCAGGTGTGGCGCTGGACTAATATGTGATTTTGTGATGTATTTCTCCGTTGTAATTGTTTAAAGAGGGGTAATTGTTGCCTCTCTGGAAAAAATATTAATGTGAGGATAGAGTGCTCGGGTTCGAGGCCCGGGCCGGTTGCTTGTGAGCCCATCTAGTTGGATCTTAATCCTTAGTTAGATAAAGTGATCCAAGTTGAGGAGGGCTGCTCTTGATTGGCCCACGTGGCGCCTCGTGGTTGGCCGGCTGGGCGGTGCCCTGTCTTTAATACACGTGGCGCGTTGTGGCTGGTTCTGCAGAAGGGACTCCTTCTCTCCTGATGTCAGACAGCGTCAGGTGGCTGACCAGTTGTCAGCTGACACCTGACGGGAGGTAGCAAGTTGGGCTCCAAGGGGGATGTTCCCAGGTGTTGCCAACTGGTGCTCCCACATAGAGTGGCAGTGCGCCTTTGGCGCTGCTGTGTCTTTAGGTGTGTTAGTTTAGGCGGAGGTTCTGGATAGTGGGTAGGGTGCGCCTGAGAGCGCTAGAGAATAGTACCCTACCCCTTCAAGTCCCCCAAGTCCAGGGTGTCTCCTGTTCTTGTTTAGAGATCAGGTGGGGCGCTGGACTAATATGTGATTTTGTGATGTATTTCTCCGTTGTAATTGTTTAAAGAGGGGTAATTGTTGCCTCTCTGGAAAAAATATTAATGTGAGGATAGAGTGCGCGTTGCTACTCTGGTGGCATGTGGAAAGATAAAAGCGTCCCCTTATCTTTGTACATGGCTCTCTTTTATAAAAGACCGGCGCCAAGTTGAGACTTAGCGCGGGTGAATTTTTTTTTATTGCAAAGTCTGGTGAAGACGTTTTTAAATTTTACGTCAACCCAACGCCAAGTGTGACGTGACAGTCTGGGTGTGAGATGATAAAATTCGGCAGAGAACGTCTTTTAGACTTTACGTCAACCCAGCGCCAAGTGATGACGTGGCAGTCTGGATGTTAGGTAGTAAAATCCGGCGGAGAACGTCTTTTAGATTTTACGTCAACCCAGCGCCAAGTGATGACGTGGTAGTGTGGTTGTTAGAAAGTAAAATCTGGCGGAGAACGTCTTTTAGACTTTACGTCAACCCAGCGCCAAGTGATGACGTGGCAGTCTGGATGTTAGGTAGTAAAATCCGGCGGAGAACGTCTTTTAGATTTTACGTCAACCCAGCGCCAAGTGATGATGTGGCAGTGTGGTTGTTAGAAAGTAAAATCTGGCGGAGAACGTCTTTTAGATTTTACGTCACCCCAGCGCCGAGTGATGGCGTGGCAGTCTGGGGTATTAAATGTGTCATCCTTTTAATTAACTAAAAATTAAAAGGTTTCCTTGAATTTAGGAAACATGCTGGGGAAGCTGAGACGGTTGGTGAACGTGTCAGTTTGCAGAGGGGATGTCTGCACAGTTGTCAGTCACGTCAGCACGTGGGTGGGCGGTTATCCATCGTGTGTCAGGCGTGTAGCCGTACACGCGCGCGAGTGGGGGCAGTTGTCAGGGTACCTGCTGTCGTTTGGAAGGTAAGAGGGCGTCCTTTGGGACAGACGCGTGGAGTCACGTGCTGCCAGATAACTGCTGTCATCCAGCTGTATGCCACGTGTAGCGTCCAGATGTCCCCTCTTCTGGCAAGGCGAAGGGTCTTCTGCCAGCTGTTCCCATTGCATTAAATGCGATGGGTATATATATCCGAGGAGGCTTTTGGAGTTTCTTTTTATCTCACCCTTTACAAGAAATCCTTCAAACTTCTCTTCACAATCTTTATCTTCTCCGGTGAGCTTTTAAGTTTTCCGGCGACTTTCTTAAAAAAAAAAAACTTCTTTTTTCTTTGAAAAACCTTTGTTGGTATGTCTGAGGGGTCTGACGTTGGGGGAAACCCTGGGAAGGTTGTGGAGAAGTCCAAGAAGCTGATCCATAATACCACCTGTAAGTGGGGTGTGAAGAGTTTTGCCAAGTTTGTGGAGGCCATGGATTTTGATCCGACATGGGAAGTGGAGTTGCCGAGTGCGAAGGGTACTGCTCTAGCCCCTCCTCGAGGGAAGATGAGCTTGTATGGGGCCCACCTTGCTCTTTGTGGGTTCTGTCTTCCTGCTACCAAGTTCCAGGTGGACACGTTGGTGAAGTACGGTGTTCATGTAACCCAGGTTAGTGGGTTTGGTATGCTTCGGCTTGTGCATTTCGAAGCCTGTTGTCATGCTTTGGACATTGAACTGTCTTTTGAACGGTTCAATTTCTTTTATTTGATGAACATGGAGCAATCTTGGTTTAACTTCGTCCCCCGTCCTCTTGTACCACCGGTTGGGACGACTTCTCCTAAGTCACTGCATGACTGGAAAGAGAAATTTTTCTACGTCAAGAGGGGAGTCATACCGGTGGATATGCCGTGGATGGTTGTTGCTGAGCGTCAAAGGGTGCCTGATCATCCTGTTATGGAGGGTTTCAGGGAGCAAGCGTGGTTCAAAGATCTGGTGGCTCATGCGTCTCCGTTTGACACGGGTATGTGTTCGGAAGCCATGTTGGCTTTGTTAGGTATGAGCCGTGTCCAGCTTGTGGCGGGGAAAGAGCCTGTGGTTACCACACCTGGTAAATTCTTTTCTCCATGCTGCTTTGTCAGTTGTTTTTGTTACTGTGTAACTGAATTTTATCTTACTTGGCTCAGGGATGTCAAAGTTTGATGCGTTCTTGTTAAGGGATAAAGCCCCTTTGGAGTGGAGAGACCCTGCGGAGGGTAGGGTGTCCGTTATTGATCAGATGGTTGACAGGTTCTACTTTCCATACCTGGAGTTCAAGCCTACTGGTATGCTTATTTCACGTGAGCATCCTATAAATCCTGATCCTTTATGTTCTGTTCCACACTTAACGACCCCTTATTTTGTTGTTTCCTCTGATGGGGAATCAACAGGGTCTTCTGTGGAACTGGTGCATCCAGTGCCTTCACGTGGTCGTAAGAAGAGTGTGCCGCGTGGACATAAGCATAAGGTGTTGTTTCAAGCTAAGTCTGCGCCTTTGAGTGCAGGTGGTGAAGGGCCGTATTTTGGGCAGCGTGATAGGCGTGCGGAATCTTCTTCCTCCGCCCCTGAAGATGATGTAGCTGTGAGTCCGTTGAAGAAGAAGCGGAAGCTGGGTAAAGTTCCGAGTGGGAAGTCTGGGTCTTCGAAATCTGGCGGAGCCGGACCGGCGCCGTTTTCATTGGAGATTAGTCCGCCGCCCGAGCGTCGCCCTCTTATACAGAAGACGCTGAAGAAAGTGACTAGTAAGTGATATGTTCAACTTTCTTTTTTGCTTTTTGTTATAGTAACATTTTTCTAAGTGTTATGCTTTGTTTTTGTTGTAGTTGTTTCTCCGCGAGCTCCGGGTTCCTCCTCTGATCCAACTCCTTCTGAGGCGGAAGTTGCCAAGAAAAGGCGGGAGGAGGAGGCGCGGGCGGAGGCTGAGAAGGCTCGAGCTGAGCAAGAGGCAGCTGAGGCCGAGAAGCGGGCCAGTGAAGCTGCTGCCAAGAAAGCGGAGGAGGAGAGGGTTGCAGCTAAAAAGCTACGTTTGGAGGAGGTAGCCAGGAAGGCTGAGGCGGAGAAAGCAGCAGCTGAAAAGCTGCGTTTGGAGAAGGAAAAAGCGGAGGCAGAAGCCAAGGCTAAGGCGGAGGAGGAGGCCGCCAGGGTTGCCTTCCAACAGGTGCTTTCTAGCAGTTCTCCTGGGGGTGGTGGTGGTAGTATGCCTTCTGGTGGAAGGTCAAGTGTTGACCGGAGTGACCCGGGTTACTTCGCGGGTGATGTGATCTGGCGCCCGCACTGGAGTATTCGGGAGAACTCCCGGTTTGCAAATCCTCTTACTGCTGAGGAGTTTGTGTCTCAAGTGGTTCCTCCCAAGGAAAGGGAGTATCAGGATAGCTTGCCTCGCTCGCAGCTGATTACTGATATTTGTGTTGGGCAAGCTCTTCAGGTTGCTGCTGTGGAGTCGTTGAAGCGGCGCGATGAATTGTTTGCCCGTGATGTTGCCAAGTTTAACGCTCGGCGGTCAGTGCAGGCGCAGAGAGAGGAGAAGCTGAAGTCTGAAGTTGAGAGGTACAGGGACAGGGCGTACAAGTCCGAGGATAAGGTGAAGGAGCTTGAGCGTGAACATGCGCTAGCTCATCAAAGGTGGGTTGAAGCCTGTCAAGTCACTAACCAAGAGACGATGAGACTTAAGGATCAGATCCAGGTGCTGAAGAATGAGAATGCCAAGCTGCAAGAGACTGCTGAAGGTCATGCCAAAGTGTTAGCTGATAAGGATTCAGTGGTGGCAGGCCTGCGCTCTGAATTGCGCAACAAAGATGACGAGCTTGTGAGTGCTTCTTCCCAGCTGTCTGAGTTGGTGAGTGAGAAGGAGGCTTGGGTGAAGGAAAAGGCTGCGCTGACTGAGGAGAGGGCCTCCTTAGAGGAATCCCTGACCCTGTCCCAGACGGAGGCGGAAAATGCAAAGAGTCTTCTGGACGAAGCCAACGTTGCGCAGGAGAAGGCCCATGAGTCTGTTCGTTGGGTGATGACCGAGGGTATCGCCGGGGTAAGTATTTTCCTATCCTTCTGCGTCCTGTGTCACTGTGTAGTTTCTCTGACTGTTTTATTGGTTGTTTGTAGATTTTCAAGCGGTTCTGGAATGAACCCAATCTCGGCGACCAGGTTGCTGCTATTGCCGCTGCTGCGCGCGCTGCTGGGGAGGCCGAGGGATTTGACACTGGGTTTTACCATGCGCTAAATGGAGGGCGTATAACTGAAGGTGCGCATGATGGTAAACCCAGGGAGAAGGAGTATGAAGCTGAACTCCTTAAGTTTGAGCAAGTCGAATTCCCTATACTGAAGACAGTGGCGGACTGTAATCAGTATGCTGATCCTGCTGGCGCCCTCCGTTACTTTATTGAGGAATCTGACCGTTTGGGTGCGGAGGCGCAACAGAAAGGGAAGCAAGCAGCCGGTGGAGGGGAGACGTCTGGGACCGTTCCGAAGGATACGGAGGAGCAGTTGGTAGACTTTGAAGAGTCTGGAGGAGAATAGTTTGTTTAAGATGGTTTTTTGTTTTTGCTTTGTAAAGCTATGGGCAGCTTGAACGCCCCCTTTTTGATGGTATAAAACTTCTAAGTTTGTCTTGAATATACTGTTTTTAACTTTTTGTGTGATGTTTGTTTGGATTTGATTACTGAGTCCGGCGATAGTTATGTTTAATATCTATGCCTTGAAGACCCGAGGGTCCAGTAGTGCACACAATAAGTTAGGCGGTAAGAACTTCTTAGAATCCTTTAGAAAAGGACTTAGGCATGTGTAGCCTAAGTGTTACAATAGTTACATATAACAGAAACGTAACTGTGCCGCGTTCCAAGAGCGTGGGACGGGCGTACCACCGATTTTCTCCAGCGCATAGGCGCCCTTGCCTAAGATCTCCTGAACTCTGTAAGGCCCTTCCCAGGTTGGAGCAAGTTTTCCCTGCTTTTCTGTGTTTGAAGCGCTATTGTTTCGGAAAACATAGTCCCCGATGTCGAACTCGTGTAGTTTAACCTTTTGGTTGTAGTAGCGCTCCAACTGATTTTTGTATCTGGCCTCTTTGATGGCGGCGAGTTCTCGTCGTTCTTCAAGTAGGTCTAAATTTAGTCGTAGCTCTTTGTTGTTTTGCCCTTTATCCGCCATGAGTACTCTTGCGGAGGGGCAACCAATTTCTGCGGGTATGACGGCTTCGGAACCGTAGGTTAGGCTGAATGGGGTTTCGCCATTGCTGGTTTTTGCGAGTATGCGGTTGGCCCATAGGACATGTGGAACTTCGTCCACCCATCTGGTTCTTTTGGTTCCGAGTCGCTTTTTGATACCTTCGATAACGCTCCGATTTGCTCTTTCGACTTGGCCATTCCCTTGGGGATGAGCGACTGATGTGAAGATCTGCTGGACCCCCATTTGCGCCAGCCATTCTTGTAAGTGTTGGTCTGTAAATTGGGTTCTGTTGTCGCTTATGATCTGGTACGGTAAGCCGAATCTGCATATGATGAATTCCCATATGAATTTCTTGGTGTGCGATCCGTCTATCTTTGCTAGTGGCTTTGCTTCGATCCATTTTGTGAAGTAGTCGATCGCCACTATTAAGAATTTGACGTTTCCTAGCGCTGTGGGGAATGGGCCGACAAGGTCTATCGCCCATTTCTGGAATGGCCACGCCGTTGTGACGGGTACCAAATCGTTTTTGGGACGCAAGGTGTTTGGCGCGTGGCGCTGGCAGGAATCGCATTTGCGTAATTCTGCAACTGCATCTGGGTGCATGCCAGGCCAGTAGTAACCTGCGCTCATTAACTTGGCAACCACCATTCTGGGTCCTACATGTAATCCGCAGATACCCTCGTGAATATCTCTGATGAGGAAGGAGGCTTCCTCTTTGTCGACGCATCGCAGTAAGGGGCCCAAGTATGATCGTCGGTAGAGGATTCCCTCTGTCAACTCATAGTGTAAGGCCTTGTGTTGGATTTTTCGTGCGTCTGCTTTGTTGTCGGGTAATGTCCCAGATGTCAAGTAGGCTTTGAGTGGCGCCATCCAAGATGCAGTACCTGTTTGAATGACGTTTACTTGTCTTGGCGGGATGGATGGCCTTTCTTGTAGCTCAACCCGGACGTTTTTGGCCATATGATCGAAGACCGTGGAAGCCATCTTGCTCAGCGCGTCTGCGGGTTTGTTCTCGCTCCGGTTGATGTGGGTGACCGCGCAGGAAGTGAATTTGCGCATGAGTAGCTTGGCCTGCTGTAGGTATAGGGCCATTGTGGCGTCCCTTGCGTCATATGTGCCATTGATGTGTCCGGCTACTAGCAGTGAATCAACGTGTGCTTCGAGGTGGGAAGCTCCCATTTGCTGCGCGATGCGCAGTCCTGCTAGTAGCGCTTCATATTCTGCCTCATTGTTTGTTGCGGCAAAATCTAAGCGTATGGCGTAAGTGTATTCTTTTTTGTTTAGGCTGATTAGGCGTAGACCTGCGCCTGCGCCGTCGCTATTTGAGGCGCCGTCGGTGTAAAGTTTCCAGCTGTCATTTCCGGATGTTTGTGGTGCGGGGTCTTACTCGGCTAGGCATTCTGCGATTTTGTCTGTCGGTATTTCGGTGGCGAAGTCAGCGAGTACTTGTCCCTTGACTGCGGGTCTGGGTTTGTAATTGATGGTGTGTTCACCCAGTTTGATCGCCCATTTTGCTAGGCGACCTGAGGTTTCAGGTTTTCGTAGCACATCGCTGATTCTGTAGTCTGTTAGGACATTTATTGGGTGCCCGTGGAAATACCTGCGCAGTCTGCGTGATGCGTGAATGAGTGCTACTACTAGTTTTTCCATTGTAGAGTACCTGGTTTCTGCATCTAGCAGGGTTCTGCTGATGTAGTAAATGGGTGTTTGAACGCCTTTCCGGTCTACAAGGAGTACAGCGCCGATTGCCCGCTCTGTGACAGAGAGGTATAGGGTTAACGGTTCTCTGGGTAATGGTGTTGTGAGAGTAGGTAAATTCATAAGACATTCTTTCATTTCTCGAAAAGCTTTTTCCGCCTCAGGGGTCCAGCGGAAATTACTTTTTTTTTAAGACAGTTCTTTAGAGTGTCTACAAATGGAAAAGACTTGGAAGCATAATTGGAAAGGAAGCGATTGAGGGCGACGAGGCGTCCCATTAGGGTTTGGACTTCCTTGATGGATGTTGGTGAAGGCATTCTTTCAATGGCGAGGACCTTGTCTGGATTTGCGCGGAACCCGTCCCGCGTGACAATAACTCCCAGGAATTTCCCTTCTTCCATGCCGAAGGAACATTTGCTGGGGTTAAGCTTCATGCGCACCTTTCGCAGTTGGTTGAATGTCTTCTGGATGTCTTCCAGCATGGTGTCTTCGTCCTTGCTTTTGATGACGAGATCGTCGACGTATACTTCCAAGCGTATGCCTATCTCGTCGATGAAAGCGCTGGCCATGAGTCGTTGATATGTGGCTCCCGCGTTTTTTAGGCCGAAAGGCATTTTGGTGTAGCAGAAGATTCCTGTATCCGTGCGAAAGGCCGTTTTGTCTTCATCTTCCTTTGCCATTTGGATTTGGTGGTAGCCTTTGTAGGCGTCGAGGAAGCATTTGAAGCGATATGGCGTGAGGGAGTCCACTTTTAAGTCAATTTCTGGAAGAGGGTAACAATCCTTTGGACAGGCCTTGTTCAAATCTTTGTAGTCGTGTAACACCCCAACCGATGGCGGAATCATCGAGGTGCCACGTAGTGACGATTGTTCAAAAGCTCATGGTACTAAAATGTAAATATTATTGAATAATCCAAAATTGTCTTACATGGAAATGGAAAATACAAAGTCTTAACTGAAATGTAAATAATGAAATAACTGATTAAAATAATGCACTAAGTATCTCTTGTTAAAGCACTAGATCAAACTGCACCTGAAACATGTACAAAATAGATTTGGTCAACATACGAAATGTTGGTGAGCATTCCTAGTTTTGATATATATAGTAGGTTAAAAAGTTATACAATTCAAGTGCAAGCTACAGTGCAATTATGTAAACTATGTATCATACAAATGAGCGAAATCAACCCTGTGACTGTATAATGTACTGTATGAACTGTAGTGTACTTATCCAATAAATGGATAAAAGCTTAACACTGGCCACGGATTCTCCGATGAAAAAGGGGGAGAATCAATCTAGGCGGGTTGTCAATCCAAATAGCGCTATCCAATGTTAAGGTCGGCTTGTACCATGTTAATGATTTCACTAAGTACAAATGTAATCCACATGTATTGTCTAAGCATAAAGCACGTTGTAAGCAATGCACATAGTACTAGAATTGTATTGTAAAAATGTAAACTTGTATTTGAAATTGTAATAGTGTACATGTAACACCCCAAAAATGTATAAAAGCAAAAAGGGGGTAGGAATACTCACAGTTCACGTAATAACTTGAAATTGGACTTGGACAACGAAATATGAATTGAGATTACTCCCAAATGATTAACCTAAAGTAATTGATAATGTGTGAGTGAAATAACTCTAGGATACATGTATTTCTAGGGCTTCGAATTGGGATATCCAATTGTTGAAATTAAAATAAAATGTTAATTAAATAAAGGAAAATTTGATAATTAATAAAAGAAAGTCTTTTTATAAAATTTGAATTTTGAATGTACACATTAAAGTGTTTGGAGTATAAAAATAATTTTTATAAAATTATTTTATTTAAAATAGATTTTTAAATCTATTTATTATAAATTGCCAACAATTAACTTTAATATTCAAAAATACTAAAATTAAATAATTTCAATTTTAAAAATCATAATTCTGTTCTACATATTTAAAAATAATTTGTATAAAATTTTGGTGCAAAAATAATGAAAATTGAATTTATTATGATTTAATTATGATTAAATCTAACAAAAATTGATTAAAAATATAAAATAAATGATTTTACTGAATTAAAAATTATTTCAGTAAAGTTTAACATTGTATAAACATGGGATAATTTTTGTAGAATTTAATAAGGTTGTTTTGATATTTTAATGGATTTTTATAAATATAATAGTATAAAATTGACTTAATTATTATAAATATTAAATAAATGAATTTTTAAAAAGTAAAAATTGTGAATAACACTTTTAACTCAGATTTAATAAATGTAATTTTTTAGAATTTATAAAATAGTTTTAATATTTAAAAATGAATTTATAAGTTTTAAATGAAATAAATATATAAAATACTTTATTGTTTTAAAAACAGAAAAAGAAAAGAAAAGGGAGTCAGAGCCGGGACTCGAACCCGGGTGACTACTGTGGCAAGCCTTGGTCACAACCACTTGGCCTAGGCCAGTGGTTGTGATGAATCCTGATTGAAATAAATTAAATACATTATGCAAAACAGAATTTATCCCCAAATTATTAACACGAACCCTAGCTTTAACAATCAAACGAATCAGACAATTTGAGCCCGATTAATGTTGGGGCTTTTGTTGTTTGATTGCCGACTAACAAAACCCACAAAAGAAATAGAACTCACAGTGATGAATTGTGCACGTTTGCCCGGTCAAAGCCAAAGTCAAACAACGAACGAAGATAATTATTTAGAGTGTTTCAGAAACAATTGGAGGTTGAGAGAGAGATGTGAGCGAGTTGTGAATGATCGTAGAGGGTCTATTTATACTGAGGATCAGTGGGTTTGGTTAATTGGAAAGTTGACCCTCGTTTAAATGTCAAGCGCGTAGAAGTTCAAAATTAGTCAACGATTCGTTGTTAATTGACGTGTAATCGTGTAATACTGGGCCGGAAATCACAAAAATTTGCCAATTTTAGATCAATCACGAGTTAATACACAAGATTGAATCACACGCTAACCCACAGTTGACTTTCTTTGTCAACTGTGAAGGTTTAAAACGCGTATTTAATTAATAAGGGTCCATGTTTATTCCAAGTTGAAGGCTTGGCCCAGTTGGTTGTGTGTGGTGTTGACTTGGGCTTTGGCGCGGGTTCGAACCCCGGCCAGAGCAGATATCTTTATTTTTTTTTTGTTTTAACAGGTTAAAGGAGAGGGAGGAGGTTTGGGCTTGGTACAGTGGGCCGGTTGATGGGCCATGTCTGGGCCTTTGTACTGGGCTTCAGGAAACAAAAGATATGCTTGGGTTGGGTTGGGTTTAAAGGGATATTGGGTTTGAGTTTGTGTATGGTCTTGACTAGTATTTATTATTATTATTATTATTTTTATTATTATTATTATATATAATATATATATATATATATATATATATAATGAAAAGTGACGGATGTCACAAGTCGACACACATGCGCCATCCGCCCGTTGCTTTTCCTACCATGACTGGGGTGGCGACCCAGGTTTGGTAGCGTATTGGGCGGATAATGCCTGCGTGGAGTAGTTCGTTGACTTGTTCATTCATCGCCGTTGTTTTCTCTGGCCCCATTTTGCGCATCTTCTGGGCGACTGGCTCCACAGATCTGTAGGTGTTGAGTTTGTGTTCCGCGATTTCTCTTGGAACGCCAATCATGTCGGATGGTTGCCAGGCGAATATGTCGATGTTCTTGACCAAGAGTTGCTTGAGGTGCGCTATTATGGTGTTGGAGATTTCATGGCCGATGAGGACCGTTTGGTCCGGGAATTTGGGGTTGAGTACCCAGTTTTCCGGTTCCAAACGGGTTTGCGTTTTTTGTGGTTTTGCCACCTCGATTGCGTGGCATTGTTTGTTTCCTCTGATTATTGCGACGCCGGTTCGGGTGGGGAAGCCTACCATTTGGTGGGGGGTGGAGGCGTTGGTGTTGAACTTCGCCAGTCCTTCCCGTCCTAGTAGGACGTCGTGGTGAGATGTTACTGGTAAAACCATGAAGTCACACATTTTTGTGCGTTCGTGGGTACCGTCTGTCAAAGTGAACGGGAAGGTGATTATGCCGCGTGGCATGATGACTTCATCGCTAAAGCCTGAGATTGGTGCATTAACTGGAACGAGGCGGGCTTTGTCATCCTCGTCCAGTTGTTGAAAACACTGATCATATATTATGTCAGTGCTGCTTCCGCCGTCTAGGAACATGGATTGCGTTCGGTAATGTCCTAAGAAGGTGGTGACAATTAGTGGCGCTGTTGCAGAGGGTCCGCCTCGGACCCGGGGGAGGAGGAGGTCCACCTCCTTCCAGGAGTCATCTATGTCTCTTGGGCGCTTACCCTTATTCTGGCGTGTTCCCGCGGCGGAGATCATGTTACAATGATGGTGCGGGGTATGCCGGATGTAACTCGTTTGTAGGTTCCGGATTTGTTTCTTTCCGGGTTCTTCGCGTTTATCGTCTTGGTTGGTGTTGCACCCACCTTTGTTGATGTTTTTAATAAGATGACCGAGCTGGCCCGTCTTTAGTGCCGCCTCTATTTCTAGCTTTAGGCTGTAGCAGTTGTCCGTCAGGTGACCATAATCGTTATGGTATTCACAGTACTTGGTGTGGTCTACATTCTTTCTTTTGCCCAGTACTTTGGGCTCCTTGAAAGTGACCTGCTCTGTCTTGAGCACTTGTGACGGAGTTTTTGTGAGTGGCGTCCAGTCGGTATTCTTTTTGGATTGGCTTCTCTGATCCCTTGATTGCTTGTTGGTGATTGTCTGTCGCGCGTCGTTGGCGGATGAGTATTTACCTTCGTCCGTTGGTCCTGAAATGCGTGACCAGACGGATTGTTTGCCTTTGTTCCTGTTGGAGTTGTTTGTTTGGTTTGTAGCCGCGCTGCTGCTTGATGGAGCGCTCCGAGGATGCATATATTTTGGAGGCTTTGATGACTTCTTCCCAAGAATCTGGGACGCCCGTTTTTCCGGATAATGTTTTCATCAAATCCTCGCTGCGTACTCCATTAATGAAGCCTGCGCGCGTGAGCTCTTCTCCGCAGCCGATTTGTAGCGCCTCCATGTTGTAGCGCACAATGAAGTCTTCTATTGATTCATTGTCTGTGCGCTGACATAGGAGGATGTGGGCCTTATCTCGTTTGTGTCGCATGAGATGGGAGAAGTGATCTTTGAACTTCTGGATAAGGTCGTCGAAGTCTAGAATGCCTCCTATCGGAAGGTTGTCAAACCAAACTCTGGCTGCGCCTGTAAGGGTTTGCGCGAACAGGTGGCACCAGACTTGCACAGGCCAGAGGACTGTGGTTCCGGCGCACTCGAAGTCGTGCAAGTGGTCAGTAGGGTCTCGCAGGCCTTCGTACCTGCCGATGCTGCTTGGGAGTTTTGCCTGTTTTTCTATAGGTGCGGTGGCTATTCGCTGGCAAAATTTGGAGCTGAGAGCGAACGACTTGGGCCTGTATGGTTTGTTTAAGTCGTCGTCTTCCTTCTTGTGTGATGACGCCGATTGATTTTTGTCAGTTTTTCGCCTTTTAGATTTTGAGATTTTTGTGGCGTCTGAGTCGCTGGTTGGCTGATAGCCATCGGACTCTGACGCGGAGTCTGCTAGGTCCTGATCGCGCGTGTTCTTACTGCGATCTCCACCCGAGACTTGGGACGTGTGGCTTGCTTTTCTTTCCCCTTCGGCTGTGTTTAGCCGATGGGGAAGCCTTGCTTTTGGACCTGTCGGTTTGGAGTTTTGCCAACATGTTTTGATATATTTTTGTATTTTTGAGCTGTCTGCGGAAAAGCCACTCGTCGGGGTCCACCGGTGCAGTGGGTATGTCAGATTCGGATGAGTCTGAGCAGGAAACTGCCCGGGGCGGTGTTTCTTCCCTTGTGGTTGCTTGTGTTATGTCCCTATCAGGAGTTTGGAGCACTCCCGTTCTGGTAGTCTGAATGACTGCGGAAGGGGTTGCTCCTGCGGCTCCGACGGGGGTTAGGTCAGCCATTTAGTGAGTTTAAAGGATGTGGTTTTGAAAGGTTTTTGGTTCTTTCAGCCGACACGGATGGCGCCAATGAAGAAACGAGTATAAATGAGATGTAGGATGGAATAATGTGGGGTACAATGACTCGTGTTCGCTGCAGGGTATAATCCTTGGCTCACAACGATGGTTAATCTATGGTTATATGTGCCCAAAAGACAAGCAGAATAATGTAATAGGCAAGGGAGTAAGTGGTTCGGTCTCGTAAGACCTACGTCCACTGAAAAAGGATAATCTTTATTGATAAGAGATATAAGTAATCATACAAGTAGTGATACAAGTGTGTTCGTTTAATTGGTTGACTCCCTCTATGAAGAAAGGAGGCCAAGTCCTCCTTTTATAGGAGGTTTGTGGGCCTGAGGCTATCGGGCCTGCCTTGATCGTTAATGGGCTCGGGTTTGAGGCTTGGGCCGGTTGCTTGTGAGCCCATCTAGTTGGATCTTAATCCTTAGTTAGATAAAAGTGATCCAATTTGAGGAGGGCTGCTCTTGATTGGCCCACGTGGCGCCTCGTGGTTGGCCGGCTGGGCGGTGCCCTGTCTTTAATACACGTGGCGCGTTGTAGCTGGTTCTACAGAAGGGACTCCTTCTCTCCTGATGTCAGACAGCGTCAGGTGGCTGACCAGTTGTCAGCTGAGTAGCAAGTTGGGCTCCAAGGGGGATGTTCCCAGGTGTTGCCAACTGGTGCTCCCGCGTAGAGTGGCGGTGCGCCTTTGGCGCTGCTGTGTCTTCAGGAGTGTTAGTTTAGGCGGAGGTTCTGGATAGTGGGTAGGGTTGCGCCTGAGAGCGCTAGAGAATAGTACCCTACCCCTTCAGAGTTTTTCCTAACTTTGGACAAAAATATATATTTGAAACAGAGGTTTAATCATATATTTCTTTGTGGGTTTATGCTCTATGTTGTGAGAGCTTCACAACGAACCAAACCATGTCCAAAACAGAGCTAAGATGAATGAGATATCGATGCTCAAAGATTGGTGATTGAAACACTTGATGCTGAAATGAAACAAGGTGGAACTTGTCCCACATAGGAAGAGTGAAGATACCATGAGTGGTATAGAAGGAGGAACACTCCTTCCTTATTGTTTCATAGAAGCTCACTGTGAGCGTTGGATTTTATCTAAAACAGGATTATATGATCATACAAGTCACAAATCTAGGTGCGGAAACCCTAGATCTGAACAAATTGATAAGATGCTAATCACGACACAATCAAGATCATTTTCAATATCATTTTCATAGATTAACTTTCAATCAATAAGCATTTACACTGTTTATGTTAATCTAGAATCACAAAGACACTTTCTCAAAAACACTCCTAAACCTGCACTGAACCTGGACACAAATGATAACTCTCTTACATAATCAAAAACTCAAAAACTATATATAGCCTCTGCACATTCGCCCCTTACAGATGGTCGAATGTGAGGTTTTGCCACATTCGCCCACTGTAAGTGGTCGAATGTGTCTTCAGTTCCAGTCCTGTCTTCCTTCGTCCACTTCAGTTCTACCTTCGCCCAGTTCTGTTTCACCTTCGCCCAGATAATCTACCTTCGCCCCATCAGAAGTACCTTCGGCTATCCACTAACATGTGTTAATAATAGTATATCCAATCCTTAGTCGCAAAATGCATCAACAAACTCCCCCTCGACTATTGATTGGATAGTTTTCTTTGATAGTCCATCGTCCTGTTCATCAGCTTTATTCTGAGCTGCTTCTTCTGCTCATCAGTCATTGGCGGCTCGAATGTTTTCTTCACAGGCTTTGAAACATTGGCGATCTTCACAGTCTTGCCAAGTTTACCCTCCAAGTTGCTTCCTGCATTTATGTCATATGCAAAACAAACTCCCACAACTTGAGTGTACTTCCTCGCCTGAGCAAAATCATTTGGTTCATAATAGATCGGATTAAAGAACAACATGATGATGTCTTCGAATGTGCAGTTTATCAGCCACATAGGATCAAATACATGAACATGCTTGTATTTATCCTTTCCATCCCTCAACACAATCACTGCTTCTGCCTTCCTCCAATCGTAATACCAGAATATGAAATCAGCACTGAAATGCTGTGGCATTGGCATCAATGGTATCTTTCTCATCACATTTGGTGCTTTATATATCAAAGTCACACGCTTCATGTTGGTTTGAGGATCAATATCCCTATGCTCTTTTCTTCTGGGATATTGAGGCTGAAATCTCTTCCATCGTGTACGACTTTCCCAGACCAATTTGTCTGCGCACCAACCGACATGCGATCCATTTACCTCGGCACCTGACATTGGAAATCTGCATAAATCTCTCACCGCCCAATACGGTAGAGTAAGCAAATCACAGAATCTGTTAAAATACAGAATTCCGGTTTCCCATTTCGCAGCAATACACTTCAGTCTGCCAAGATAAGTCCACCCGAGAGCTCTGCCTTTGAACTTGGCATTATGAAATCGATAAAAGTTACCTTGAGCTTCAGGTTTGGGTCGGTTCTCATCCATCTCCTTCAACTTCTTCAGATAATTCTTCAACTCATCAGACTGGTTAGAAGAATCTTTCTTTTCATCTCCAAACACTTTCTCAACAAACTCTTCGCTTCTTCTCTTCGCTTTCTGTTTCGCTGACTTGTTTGGTATCTCTGTGAAGTCAGGAAATACTTCATTCTCATCTTCTTTTCTGAAATACTGGGGAAACTCCTCATGAGTAATGTCTTCTACTTCAACTTCATTGTTTTCTGGAGTATGCACATCATCTGAATGACTTCCCATATCCTTTTCAGGAATATCAGGAATCGATTCATCCATCATAAACTCTTCAAACGTCTTACCTACCCTCTGTGCGAGACCATCTAAAATTTCTTTCGCCACAGATGCAGGTAATTCCCCTTCTTCAAGATCTGGATCTTCATATTCCAGCTCGTATCTCAAATCATCAGTCTGGAATATTTCAGCGAAGCATCCTGTGAACTCAATGGTCCACTCTCTCTTCTCCAACATGTTCTTATATATCTGTTTAGCATCATCCGATAGTGATCTCACCTTCTCGTTCCAAAAAATACTTTCATCCGAATCTACATTCCCACCTTTCTTCTTAGAACTAGATTCTCCAGTATCTTTCTTCTTCTGTGATGTTCTCTTCTCATAACTAAACTTAGAAGTATCATCTCCTCCTTCATGATCACTTCCACTGCTAAACTCATCACCTTTCTTTTTCCCTGTACCCTCAGCATCATCATCATCATCATTGTTATCATCATCATCATCATTGTTGTCATCATCATCATTATCCGATCCATCATCATCATTATCATCATCATCTTCTTCTTTCTCAGAATCAGATTCCTCATAATCTACTTTCTGTTCATCATCTTCTTCATCATCATCTTCACCCTCTTTCAACTGAGGTGCTCTGCTATACAACTCTTCAATCAAACCACACAGGCGTTTGTTTTCCTTCTTCAATTCTTTGTTGTCAGCCTTGATCAGTTTGATCTTGTTCTTGTTTCTATCACATCTCCTCTCAAGCTTCTCATTCTTAGCTTCTAACATTTGAATCTTTTCATTTATCTCATCCTGATTCGATTTCGAAGCAACTACTATTTGGAGCATCTTCTCCTCATTCTGCTTGAACTTAGTGATTTCAGCTTGTTGAGCAACCAACATCTTCATCATGTCCTCCATCTTCTTATTAACCTGTTTCATAACATCATCATCAACAGTCATTTTCTTTGACTTTGATCTAGAGGGCTCAACTTCAACAGCTTTCTCCTTTTGAGGCTTCCTAAACATATCGAGCACTTTATCCATATCGATATTAAACTGATCGATTGGTAAAGTCTCTGCCTCCTTTCCTTTCTTCTGCTTCTTAGCAACTGGTGAAGATAACTTGGAAGGTGTTCCAGCATCAGGCAATCTCTTACCCTTCAACAACTGAGCCAATTCTTTCTCTCTCAGTTCTTTCACACTAGACTTCTTTGCCATAGTCTTTTGCTTCTTTGTCTTCTTTGGCAAATTCACAACTACTGTATCACCAACACTCAATTCAGCTAAATCAACTCCCAAACCTTCATCTTCAACTGATTTCCTTCTTCTCTCAGACTCTTCAATCGACTGATTCAATAATTCAGACTCACCAACCATAGTGGCCTTACGTTTGGTGGTCCTCACGTTCTCGTCATCAGAATCCCACTGTTCATCAACCTCAGTTTCTTCCGAATCTACAGACTCTTCATCCACCAAACCCGAACCTTTCTTTGCAGTCGATTTCTTTCTAGCAGCCTGTTGCTTTGTGCTTCCCTGATCAATAACCTTTCCTTTGCCCTTCCCTTTGGCTCCAGGATTTACTACTTGACGCTTCCGCTTAGTGTTTGAATCAGCATACACTAAGGGATCGTCGTTGTCTGAGTCACTATCATCATGTCTAGCTTTGTTCTTGCCTGGATCAGTGTAATCCGGACGAGCCAAAGCGCCAAACAATCTCCTGTTAGGTGGTTTCTCATTGTCAGCTACACCTTTGTATCCTTTCATCCTCATCAAAGTTCTAATATTCATGTGATCTTGTCCTAGAATCATTGTTGGATCCTTCTTCAGCATTGGATACTTGTAATCAAAGATCATCATTAGAAACCTTGGATACAACATAAACTTCTTAAACTTTATACCCTTCAGCATCTCCAACATGTGATCAAGAATCATCCCAGACACATTAAATGGTTTGTTGAGTGTCAACGCAACCATTAATGAGCTCAAACTCTTTCTCATCACGTCATAACCACCACTCACGCAACCAAAGACATGAATCAGAACATGTGCAAAGTACTTGTACTACACTCCCAGCTTCCCTTTATACATCGATCCGTCAGTGATAGGACCTTTGTATTTCATCCTTAAGAAGCACGCCTTCTGTTCTGTCCACGACAATTCCCTGGGATCTTCTCTATCTTCGAACTTAATCTGTAAAGCTTCTCGAATGTCGGCTTCAGTCAAGAACATATCTATCTCCTGAATCTTGCTCTTGATGATAGTTTGATTATCCCAGTAGTCATACTTAGCGTTCTGGTAAAAATCTTCAATTATGTCTTTGTAAATGATGGTTGGTGTGGCTAGAGCATGTACAATCCTGCTCCTCTTCAGAAACTCAATAATACCAGTAAATTCCGTGTTCTTCTCCACATCTCCTAGATACGCGCAACAGTTGTGCGATCTTTCGAAAGGCCAACTGCTCGGTGTAGATGTTTCAGCTACGGTGACTGGATCTTGAACAGCTATCTCTGCTGGAGTCTCAACATTCACTGCTGGAGCTTCGATATTCTCTGGTTGTTCAGCCATCTGCACATAAAATCAATAAAACGCGTCAAAACACAAAAACGACAAATTATAAAAATTTTGGTCAAAACTGATCTGCACATTCACCCCTTTTGGATTGGCCGAATGTGAGATTTTGTGGTCGAAGGTAGATAATTATGGTCGAAAGTGAAAAAGTTCTTAATAAAAGTCACATTCGTCCACATTTGTTCCACCTTCGTCCACCCGTTCCACTTTCGCCCGGTTTAACCAACCGAAGGTGGAAAGTTTTCCCCCAAAAATTTAAAATTTTGCCATGTTTAGTTTTAATCCGTAATTTTGATTCTAAAACATACTAACAAAGCCGAATAACACTTGTTTATAACCAATTTTATCAAAACATCAATTTACATAGGTTTTCAATTGGAATTAGGGTTCTTTTTGTTCAATCGATCAAAATTATTATCTACACATGTTTATATCCTAATTCCTTCCATCATCTCCCCCTAAAACCTATGTATAATGATCGGCTATCAAAAACAGACATCAATAAACATCAAAAATCATTAGAACAGAAACCCTAGGTCCCGTTCGTTAAACAAGCAATTTTGATCTGTTATGTCGTCCAATACCTGTAAAATTAGGCTTAAAATGATCAGGAATAGATGAGGAATAAAAAGAACAAACACAGAAAATAAGAGCAACAAGGTCTGGTACTTAAGAAATTTTGAAAAAATTTTGGAATGAAAGACTCGAAAGTGACTGACATATATATAGGGTGCCACCGTCGACCGGTTTGGATGGACGAATGTGGATAAGGATCACATTCGCCCCAACTTAATGGTACGAGAGTGATAAAAGTCCACCTTCGACCGTAATTAAAGACCCGAAGGTGAATCTGAATACCCGGAAGTGGAAATGTCACCCGGAAGTGAAAAGAACCACATTCGCCCAAATAAAAAACGGTCGAAGAACTTGAAGATTTTTCCACATTCGACCCAATTAAGGGGCGAATGTGAAATGGAAAAATCTGAAAATTTCGCCAAATCACGAATTCGAATCCCGTTCAACATTTTTCAATCCGTTAAGCTTCCAAAAGTCAAATTTTCACATTTTAAATGTTACAAAGACCAGATGGTGTTATCAAATCTCAGAAATTGACCATCAAGCATCCCCGGATATCAAAAATAAAGTAGAAATGCAAATCTTTTGGATTTTCTGAAATTTATATCAAAACACACCTAAAATCTTTTTGGATTTTGTAACTTTTTGACAATAAAAGTAAAATGCAACAAAGTAAAATGCATCAAAGTAAATAAAAACAATAAACATTTTGTGATTTCCGGTAAGAGGATCATATCAGTTGTCTGAGAAATCTGAACACAGCGTTGATCTGGTTCAATATTATCATTAGAAATAATATGTGACACGGCAATTGCTGATATTGTTGTCCACATAAGCTCACATGCAGACAATTACGCAATGCTTTAAAATGATACTAATTAGATGTATTAGACTAACACATTGTGGTTCCCACACACACGACATACTCCCGTATCAAGAAGTAATTTGCACAAAGACTCATTGTAAAGCGTGATTATGCTTTCGTCGTCTGTAATTGTACAAGATATAATGCATAGAGGTATACAGGTCAGCAAATTAATGCAGCAAAGTAACATATGCACCATACCAGGTTGAGGACTGATATTAATCATGATTTGCATCAATGATCAATACGATATTATAGATAATCTTTGATCATCATATAACATGGAAAGTTCCTCAATTCGGTAACTTTAGGTTTTGGCATAAAGCTCTTTTATAAAGACACCCTGTCTGATCTAGGTCCGTAATGACTTACAGCAGAAGATCAGAAAGGCTATCCCCAGACAACTAATAACATAACGACCCTAAACCTCCGAGTTTTGTACAAACACCCTATCAAACGAAATTACGGTACTAAGACCATATGCCCATGAGGTGTTCATCCACAAACGCGTAGTTTGTTATGTTTGTATCACTAATGCACGCAATATAAAGTCTACGAAGCCTATCAGCATATCACACGTAATCAACATACGTCTCATTAAACTATACAATTCTTTAGCCTGTGTCAGATCCCCACTGATGTACTATCATTTCCTCTTTTTATCCAGGAAATCATTTTGGGTTTTTCTAATTTTTAGGTATTTTGAAAATTTTTCAATGTTTTTGGTTTTTCTGATAAAATGACTCCCCCTAAAATAAAGAACATATTTTTGGGTTTTTAATTTTTCTGAAAAAACGAAAAACAAAAATTTGAAAGAAACAATCCACTTGAAAGCATCAACTTCTTTGAGGATTAAACAACCCCCTCGAAAGCATCAACTTCTTTGAGGATTATGATAGTAAAGAGAAATTCCCAATTAGCAAAAATTTAAAACAAAAAACTAAAAATGAAAAAATGATAAACCGAGGAGCCGATTAGTCCTGTTTTTCCTTTATATTGTTTACTTTCAAAAGATATTCAAAGCGGGATCTGTCAAAAGCTTTTGTAAACAAATCTGCACGTTGGTAGTCAGTATGGATTTTGACCATGTCAATCAACTCCTTAGCATAACAGTCACGGATAAAATGATATTTAATCCGGATATGTTTAGCTTTAGAATGATTTTCAGTATTTTTAGTTAATGCAATTGCGGCTTCGTTGTCACAGTGTATAGGGGTTTTAAGAAACTGCAAACCGTAATCGACCATCTGTTGTTGGATCCAGAGCACTTGCGAACAGCAACTCGAGGCTGAAATGTACTCGGCTTCACATGTAGACAGTGCGACGGAAGTCTGTTTCTTGCATTGCCAGGTAATTAACCTGCTCCCTAAAAACTGGCAACCGGCTGTTGTTGATTTGCTGTCTTTGTCACAGCCGCCCCAATCTGCATCACTAAAAGCAATAAAATCAAAATCATCATCATTAGGGTACCAAAGTCCTTTTGATGGACAACCCTTCAGATATCGAAGGATACGCTTGACCGCCGTCAGATGACTTTGTTTCGGCTTCGATTGATAACGCGCACAGAGACACGTTGCATACATAATATCTGGTCGAGACGCTGTCAAATACATCAGAGATCCGATGATTGCTCTGTATGTAAATGGGTCTGTCAGCTCCCCCTTAGCGTCCACTCCAATCCCGTGATTGGGTTGTATCGGGGTATCCATCGGCTTAGAATCCTCCATCTGGAATCGGCTCAAGATGTCGGCAACATATTTCGTCTGGTGAATGAAGATCCCGTCGGGTCTTTGATCCACCTGTAAGCCGAGGAAAAACTGCATTTCTCCCATAGCGCTCATTTCGAACTTCTCCTGCATAACAGTTTCAAATTCCCTGCACAAGAGTTCGTTAGTTGAACCAAAAATAATATCATCAACGTAAATCTGTACTAGAAGCAAGTCATCTCCCGTCTTCTTCGTAAAGAGGGTACAATCGACGAGGCCGCGCTTGAATCCTTTGGAGATGAGGTATGTACTTAGCTCCTCGTACCACTGTCTTGGAGCCTGGTGCAAACCATATAAAGCTTTGTTCAGCACGTAGACCTTGTCCCGGTGGATTGGGTCCTCAAAGCCCGGTGGTTGCCCGACATAAACCTCCTCCTTGACTTTACCATACAGAAATGCGCTCTTGACGTCCATTTGATAGACTTTGAATTTCTTGTACGAAGCAAACGCAAGGAACATCCGAATAGCTTCCATTCGTGCTACTGGTGCATAGATTTCGTTGTAATCAATTCCTTCAATTTGATGGAAACCCTGCACAACCAATCTGGCTTTGTTCCTTACAATAACCCCACGGTCATCCTTTTTGCACTTAAACACCCACTTAGTGCCAATTTTCTTTCGTCCCGGCGGCAAATCTGTGAGCGTCCAGACTCCCAATTTCTGGAATTGTAATAACTCTTCCTGCATTGCCTCAACCCAGGCATCTTCTTGCAAAGCGTCTTTGTATGTCCTTGGCTCTACCTGGGACACATAACATGCAAACGACCAATCGTTTTGGCTACCAGATTTCTGAATTTTGGCATACAATGCTAAAGCACCAAAACTCTCTGGCGTGTTAACGCTTTTAAGCTGCCCTCTGGTCATCACTCCACTACCAGGATCACCGATAACTTGCTCCAGCGGGTGAATACGATGAATCCGAGATTCCGGATTAACAGGTACAATCACTCCCGTCTGAGCAGTCAAGTTCTCTGTAGCATCCTGATCATTACCCGTGTTAGACGATGAAGCAACATCTGGATTTGGAGTTGGGTTCACAGTTTGCTCTTCTAAGTCTTCTGCATTTTCAAGAACAGCTTCTTCAAATTGTTCATCTTCAGATTCTGAAGTGTCTAATGAAGTTGAAGCTTCTTGAAACAACTCTTCTTCTTGTGTAGGAACACTGGTATCACTAGAAGCTGGTGGGGGGTTTACGGTAATTGGACGCATCAACGGTGAAGTTGCCGCGTTTTCACATTCGTAAAGTAATCTGATCACAGCTTCTTCAACCAGGCTATCTAGGTTGAATGATTCAAAGAAATCTTTGTAATCAAACATCCAATCAGGGCCCGTGCCTTGCAAATTTTGTGTGTAACGTTGAACTTCCACGTTAGCCCAATCCTCCACTTGACGAGTTCTCTTGTTGAATACCCGTTTGAGCGGGGTTGCATATCCAACAAAATATCCCTCTTCAGCTTTAGGACTAAACTTCTCGCTTGGATTCAACATCGTACATGGCGCCCCAAATGGTTCTAGATACTCTAAATTGGGCTTTCGTCGGTGTAACAGCTCATAAGATGTTTTTCCAAACTTCTTCACTGTCAAAACCCGATTTAATGTATAGTTTGCTGCATAAATCGCCTCATTCCAGAACATTACTGGAAGATTTGAATCAGCGAGCATTGTTCTTGCAGCCTCAATCAGAGTCCTATTCTTTCTTTCAGCAACACCGTTCTGTTGCGGGGTATACGGAGCTGAATATTCATGATGTATTCCTTTGCTTTCACAAAGTTCATCCATCTTTGCATTTTTAAACTCCGTCCCGTTGTCACTCCTGATCCTTTTTATCTTCAAATTGTAAATATTCTCCAGCCGAGTGAACAGAACTTGTAAGTTGGTAAAGGTGTCGCTTTTGTTCTTCAAACACATCACCCATGAGAATCGTGAATAGTCATCAGTGACGACTAAACAATAAAGCTCTCCAAGATGACTTTTGCGCTTGACTGGTCCAAAAAGGTCCATGTGCAATCGCTCAAGCGGCATCTCAACAGAGTTAACCTTCTTCACTTTATGGGATTGTCTGTGTTGTTTTCCTTTCATGCAGCTCACACACTTGTCGTTCAGATGGAAATGTTTCACGTTTACTCCATCGACAAGTCCATTTCTCACTAACTGATTCATTTTCCTCAAATGAATGTGCCCCATCCTGCGGTGCCACATTATGATTCTTTTTCGGTCGCCTTGGATAGAAAGCATGTTATCTGTCCCTGTGGTGTCATTGCCTTGGACATATCAAGAATGTAAAGATTGTTGACTCGAGGTGCCATCAACATAACCCACTCCTTTGGAATCTTGAAGCCCGGTTTGAGGATGTAGCAGGATTTGTCATCAAAATACACAGAAAATTGTTTATCGCATATTTGACTGACACTCAACAGATTATAGTCTATCTGTTTGACATAAGATATCCGCTCGAAAGTCACAATCCCGTTACTCACGCTTCCTTCCATCGTGATATAACCTCCTTTATTTCCCGCGAACGCAACATATCCTCCATTAATATTCTTCACATCGAACAGCAACGCCAAATCCCCCGTCATGTGGCCTGAAGCTCCACTATCAACAATCCAAAGACTGCTAATAGGGCCAACTGAAGCTCCCTGCACACAAAAAGTAAACAATTAGTTCTTTCGGGGGACCCAAGCCTGAGTCTTGGGCCTTTGAACTTTGGCTTTCAAAGAATCATTCTCATTGACTTTCTCAACAATTTTCTGTTTTGAATCAATCGTTTTCTGATTTTTCAAAACAGTTTCATTTTTATCACTCACCTTTGACGTAGAGGCTCCTGGAGAACCATTAGGTGTCCAAGATTGTTCAGACCTTTTGAGAATACGAATTTGAGATTTTGGTTTCTCAATAGGTTTTTGATCATTGTTACTAAAAGTAACTTTCTTAGCAACCTTATCTGAATTAACAGACTTAGGTCCAACATTTGACTTGACAATTGGTTTTTGTGGAACCTTTTGTCTATCAGCTGTTGTGTTCACCACTGGTTTTCTCCAAGATTGTTCCATTGCAATCCGATTCCTTCGATCATAATGAAATGGACGGTTGTTCCTCATTTGAAAATTGTTTTGATTATGAAAATGTTGTTGTTGAGGAACAGTCCGTCTATGCGGTGGGATATAATGATCAATCGGCTTTTTGATGGAATTCTTAACCTCAACTTCATGTCTCTTGTGCCTTACATATGGACACTGAGCAAGTAAATGCCCGCGTTCTCCACATTTAAAGCATTTTCTATATTCCTCAAACACATAATGAGCATTTGGTGAAGCAAATGTTTTAACAGGAAATTGATCATTATACTGTTGTTTTCTTAACCTCTCAGGAAGTGGTCCTTTCGAGTAAGAAGGTTCATGAAAACCATTTGCTTTATCATCAGGTCGAATAAACTCAGTGACATGAATTTTTGGCTCTTGAGGAACTTCTGAAAACAGTTTCTTTAAAATTTCTGGTGGGATTTCATTGGTTCTTTCATGTTTTGGAAACCAAATTGTGCTTTCTTGCCAGATTTTATCAAGTTTAGAATAGTTAACATTTTTAATCGGAAATTCCTCATCAGCAATGATTTTATCGGATCCTTCCATCCGATAAAACACCTTTACAGGTTTGTCACTTGGTTCATTCAGCTCATTCTTTTCAATCACATTCTTAACATCATTCTTTTTCTTAACATCACTCTTTTCAGACTTTTTATCATGAATAGCCTTTGCCATTGGATGAACATGATCAGATGGTGATACTGGTTCAGTAGTAATAATGTGATTTTCTTTTGGAATCTCACATTCATTATCAGATTTATCACTACCAGTATCATCATTATCTGAGTCTGAACTATCACTCTCAGCATAAACACCCTCATTGTTCAAGCCCAAAATCGGTCTCACATCTTCAGGATATGGCTCACCAATACTCGAGGTATTAGATTCCATATCTGATGATGAGTCTGATTTCACCGAACTCTCCGGTATAACTTGATGATAGTTATGGTTCTCAAAAAGAACCGGAGATGGTACAGACTTGTAGTTGGTGGAGTTATCATCAATGATATGATCCACAACATAAGCAACATTCTTATAACTTTCCAATTTCTTGTTAACTTTTTCAGCAAAGCATTTAATGGCGGCCATTTCTAACTTGGTGTTTTCAATTTCATTGATATAGTTATTTATGGCCAATTGTTTCAATGACAAAGTGTTTTTCAAGTCAGAAATGTCCTTTTTATAGCCATCCAATACTTTGTTAAAAGCATTTAACTCTTTGCGAGTAGATTGACAGTTTTGAATAGCACTATCACGTGAAATTCGGAGTTGTTTATTCTCCTCTGTCAATCTATCACAAGTTCCACAGTATTTATCACTCATGACATCAGTGCTAGATTCAGAACTTACAGGTTTTGGCGGTTCGGTCATGGCCATCAAAGCAAAATGAGCTTCCTTTCCAGTGAAAAACTTCGAGTAGTCGATCTTGGTGAAAGCATCATCAGCTATGCACGACTTCCTCGTCATCAAGAAATCAGCTTCTGCCAGCAACTGGTCAATATCATCATCCAAAGAATCAACACTTCCCTCTGTGTCTGATTCGCTCTCACAATCTGAATAGACTGATTTACACTCTTCGGGAACATCAGAAACTGAATCAATCACCATCCCAGAACTCTTCTCCTCAGCCTTAACCTCAACAGTTCACTCTCCACTTCCATCTCAGTCTCAGAATCATCACTCTCGCTCTCCTCAGTTTCTTTCTTCTCATCAACTACCACCGACTCTTCCAAATCAACCTGATAGGCAACACATGCCACATTCCCACCAGTAGTTACTTCTTCAACTCCTATTTGCATACCCGACCAGTCAAACCTCTCATCCTGCTGAGTTACCAAAGCTTGGTTCTGATTTGCATTCTGTTGAGTCTCAGTAGGTGTAGTGATAGGTACAACTGTTCGGTTTGGGTGATTAGGAGATTGGTTTTGAATCTGGTTTTGAGTGTTTGGTTGTCTGTTTTGGTTGTTAAAGTTTCGGTTTTGGTAGTTGTTGTTTTGGTAAGAAACTTGGTTTTGTTGACGGTTCTGGTAATTTGCATTGAAAGGGTTTCGGTTACCTTGTTTAGGTGGCTGGGTGCATTCCCGTTTGAAGTGTCCTTTCTCTCCACAATTAAAACATGTAACCTTCTCCTTATTGAAACCATAAGTTGTGTTGGGAGAAGTTGCCAAGTCAGTCCTTCCAGTTTTCTCTATGAACTCTGTTGCTCTCCTCATTATACTCGCAAAAGCCCATTGAATGTCAATGAGTTCCATCTCTTCTTTATCGATCTGTGCGTAGTCTTCATTGGTCAAGTTGTTGTTCCCAATCTGACTAGCAACCAATCCATTGTAGGATGAAACCATTGCAGAGACTAATGCAATGTGTTGCTGAGCAACCTCCACAGTCACGTTTCCTAAGTTGGATGTATCCAAAACCACCGGTTGTTTATGTTGAGTAATTTGGTTTGATGGTTGTTGTGATTGGTTAGCAGTGTAAAAACTAGCTTGTTGCATTGGAGAGACTGGTGAAATGTAGGAATTATATTGTGGTGGTATGTATGATGGTTGTGTGTAGGAATTGTATTGTGGTGGTGTATAGTTGGTGGTTGGTTTTGATGAATCCATGACATTGGAAATGCATGCAACATGTGGTGCAACACTTCCAGAGCTCGAGTTTCCAGCTGAAACTGAAGTACCTCCAAAATACAGACTCGGATTCTGAGGAATCTGCGATCTCCTAGCTTTCCTCCTGTCCTCCAGCTCTTTGTTCTCCAACTTTTCAATAAACTCTGAAATGGTCCAGAATTGATAAGCATCCTTCTCTCTAAGTACCTCCACATGCTGATCCCACTGTGGTGGCAAAGCATCTGCAAACTTATCAACCTGCTTAGTCATGGGAATCTGTACACCATAGCTAGACAATTCAGACAATAAATGCATATATCTCGGAGTTAGTTCTTTCAAAGTTTCATTATTAATGAAAGAAAAATTATCAAACTCTTTAACCAATTCCTCCATTCTAAGACTCCTGGTCTTTTCATTTCCATCATGCTTTCTCTTCAGCTTATCCCAAAGCTGCTTTGACGTAGTACATGTCCCAAACTGATGCAACAGGTCACTTGTGATCGCCTGTGTTAGTTGAGAGAACGCCTTCTTCTCCACCACGTATTTCTTCTTTTCATCCTCAGTCAAGCTCTCCAGAGGAATCAACTCACCGGTATTCTCCAGAATCGGTGCTGTATATCCTTTGACGATCATGCTCCACGCCTCAGCTCCTTCAACTCCCATGCCCTCCAGATGGATCTTGAACATGGTGTGCCACTGGTTGTACTCTTGCATATCCATGAGCTTAGGTGGCCGAGTTCCACTACCTGTAGACAAATCCTTAATCAAGGTAGAGATAGCGTTAGTGGTTTGAGTATTTACCGCCGCTGCAGCTACTCCCCAGTAATCTGATTGTAATGCCGGATGTGCTACATTCTGAGGCATCGTGCTCGTTGTTGTCATGTAGTTATGTGGTTGTGAGGATTGCGTGTTCGTCTTTTGAGCTGCCACAGTCCATGGGTCCATTGTCTGCTGTTGTGGTTGTGTTGGTGCTGATCCCGAAGTAGTTTGAAAACGCCACATGATCAAAATCTGAAAATCACAACACTTAGAAAAAAATTTTCAGCAAAAAATCTTAGGTTCGCCCAAAAATAATACGTTCGTCCAAATTTTTCTAGGTTCGTCCAATCTGTCACACTTTCGTCCCTTTTTCCTCACTTTCGTCCAAATAGTGATACCCGAATGTGGAAATGACCAGAATGTAAACAAAGACTATCACAATTCCACTTTCGCCCAAATAAGAACGGTCGAATGTGGAATTTTCAACCCGAATGTGAAAAATTTCAACAAGAATTTTCAGGTTCGACCACTTTAAACTCAGGTTCGCCCACTTTTAGTCAGATTCGCCCACAACACTCAGTCCAGGTTCCAGGTTCGCCCAAAAACAGCAGATCTCATTTTTGAAAAACGGTTATTGTTTGAAAAACGGTTATTTTGATCTGAGATTTTCAAAAGTTCATGGATTTCAATGATCTCAATCAGGTTATGTTTCGGATTTGATTTGGAACAACTTTAAGTCTTGGAAAACTTGAATTTGACCACAAAATCACCTTTAAATCGATCAAAAACTATGTTTTATAAGAGTTTTTGTAAAAACAGATGATAATTTGTCTAAAACATGTCCAAATCAACTCTGATCTTATCAAACTTGTTGTTGTATGATCCTCTATGCTCTGATACCACTTTGTGAGCGTTGGATTTTATCTAAAACAGGATTATATGATCATACAAGTCACAAATCTAGGTGCGGAAACCCTAGATCTGAACAAATTGATAAGATGCTAATCACGACACAATCAAGATCATTTTCAATATCATTTTCATAGATTAACTTTCAATCAATAAGCATTTACACTGTTTATGTTAATCTAGAATCACAAAGACACTTTCTCAAAAACACTCCTAAACCTGCACTGAACCTGGACACAAATGATAACTCTCTTACATAATCAAAAACTCAAAAACTATATATAGCCTCTGCACATTCGCCCCTTACAGATGGTCGAATGTGAGGTTTTGCCACATTCGCCCACTGTAAGTGGTCGAATGTGTCTTCAGTTCCAGTCCTGTCTTCCTTCGTCCACTTCAGTTCTACCTTCGCCCAGTTCTGTTTCACCTTCGCCCAGATAATCTACCTTCGCCCCATCAGAAGTACCTTCGGCTATCCACTAACATGTGTTAATAATAGTATATCCAATCCTTAGTCGCAAAATGCATCAACACTCACACTGTGGAACTCGCGAAGGGTGCGGAGCACCCCAACTCGCACTCGCACTCGCACACGCGCGCGTGGCGTGGGCGATGGGCGCAATGTGGCGCTTTGATGGCGCACTTTTGAAAGCAGGTTTGAGGTACAGAGGTTGGTGATGGTGCGCGAGTACGAGCAGACAACCAGGTAGCGTCCTGGTCTGCGCGAAGGCTTCCGCGCAGGCGCTCAGAGTGACGAGTGGTTCCACTGACGTAGAACGTAAAGTTCAGCGTAGACACAGATCTGGTCCGCTGACGTAGAACGAGAGTTACGTCGTGCGCATGCGCGCAGGTGGACGCACGTGCGGGCTCGTCAGCAGATTAGTAACAGCTCAGTAGTGTAATTGTCTGGTCAAGCAGTTTCGTCTGAAACTTTAAGAACGTAATAAATGCCATTGAAGACGTTCAATGACATTTATTTTTCGTTTTTAATGCTTTCCGAAACTGATTTCGTGTTGGACTCCTATAAATACCAAGGAGAGCCTTGGTTGAAGACACACCTTGACACACATACTGATCTGAAATCACCTTTCTTCTTCTCCAGCAATTCTTTTCTTTCTATTCTTCTTGTTTCAGGTACTTCTTTCGGGTCAGAGCTAACTCCGGCAGCACTCTTGCTTTTCCGGTTGTTGTACCCTGGGAAACAAAACGAGTTCTTGTTAATAGACTCGAAATTTGTTTTAAGGGCCCCGTGTTCAACACGATCCTCAGCTTTTACAATTTTCTGCTTCTACTCATTCTTGTATTTGTTTCTTTAAGTTGTAATTGTATTGTAATTTTCTGCTTTTATATTTCTTTGTAATCGTAATTTATATTTGTTTTTATTTATTTTTACACGAGCGGTTCCTACAGTGACAAATCTAAAGAAAGGTAAGATTATTTGCTTTTTTTTTTGTATTTTTCTTTAAATTGTATTTGTTTCTTTATGACGCGTCATTTTCTTTTCAGAGTGCCGAATATCAAGTTTAATGTTGCAAAGGTCTTACAATCGTTAATTTCTATAGTTGACTAGTCGGTAAGTATCATTTCCTTTATGTTATATTGATATTTGGTTTTCCTTGTTATGTAATTTTACTAGAAATGGAAATTTTGACCCATACTTATAAATTGGTGTTGTGTTTCTATGTCAAAAGGGGCCAAATAAAAAAATTAGCTAAAAGGGGAACAGTCGAATGAGTTGAACTCTTTCCATTGTTTATTTTAATGCATACAGCTAACACCTACCCTCATCATGTGTACTATACCGGGTGATCATATATATATTCCATAAACCCAACTTGGAAAGTATACAAAATCATATAAAGTTTTATTAGTCATATATATGTTTTTAGTTACATATAATATAAATAATATTATGTTATAATTACATATACATAAACTAACCATATAGTTACCCAACTAACCATGTATCTTTTGTACAACCGGTGAATACACTCTTCCTTTATCATTATTCTTCGTTGCCTTATTACTATTATGCCTTCTCCTACCAGACCTCTTGCCACGACGACTAGTAACCGCGCCACTAGGTATGAAAACTCCTGTCCCACCTCCACCGTTAGCCCACAAGCTCTCCATCCAACTAGGGACTTGATACCTCTCGGGTTCAGACCAACTATTGTAGCTCTTAGCCACTTGTCTTGGCCCAACACCACCATAAACCATTGGCATCCTTCTAAACTCTACAACACCATCCATATACGCACCTTTGTCATCGTCATCATCCGTAAGCATCAATATTTGTCGAGTGAGTTCTTGGTAAAACGCGCTGTCATCCGCATCAACCACACTAGAAGAATCTTGAAAATAATCCATATTTTTGTATAGCAAGAGTTACAAGAAAGAATGAAATATTATTGATGGTTCATTAGGGAACATATGTGTAATGTGTATATATATAGTCATAGTGAATGTGAATAATTGTATTGGATACGGTCAACGGGGGGTGGGTGGGTGCATGGAAGGTGGGATGTAGGTAAAGTTAAGTTTCCATTTGGAGCCAAATTCATTGACGAGTTATGTGTTGACTTAAACAAGTCAATTAAATTTAAATTAAAGTTGGTTTAACCAAATTACAAGTCCACAAGTCTTATTCACGACCAATAAAGTTGTGGTGATTGTTATGGCCCGATGCTAATCTTTGAAAATATATTATTCTATATTTTATGGTATCAATGCTTAACGTGTCTTTTATTTTAGTTATTTTGTTTAAAGATATTATTTCAAATCATTTTGAATCTTTGATGTCATATGTAACGTTAGTCAATGTTGGAAACCGGACACGGTATCAACAATAACCTACTAAAAACGACTTTCATTGATGCCTGGACTGTTTGTGATCAGCGACGGATAAAGTGAAATAAGAAAAAAAAAGCAATTGATTTCTAATAGGCGTTGATTCATCGGTAATCATCGATGGATTACGTGTATCTGGCTAAGAAAAAAGTCATAGTTGAACGGAAGTTTACAAAAAAAAAAAAAAAAAAACCTCCAGGAAAAGCCAGAAGCTAAATTGAAACATACGTAAAATCAGCTCAATAAGCAATTTAGGGCTTTTATGTGTCAAGCCACAACATACTCCAATCATTAGCTAGATGGTTTTCTATTTTATGAACACACTTAGTATTATTATAGACTTTAATAAAAATGAATTTTTCTTCTTCACATGATTTTTTCTCTTATTTGGAACATCTTGTTTCAAATTACAGGAAAACAGTTATCTTTGGATGAAGCCTCCAATGGTTTGTTGGTGAAAGATTAATCATATTTCTGTCAGTGATATAGTTATTGTTGATT
Organism: Ambrosia x helenae; assembly: GCA_030844895.1. NCBI lineage: Eukaryota > Viridiplantae > Streptophyta > Magnoliopsida > Asterales > Asteraceae > Ambrosia > Ambrosia x helenae. The sequence continues at coordinate 115,876,675 of CM061231.1, read as the reverse complement.
CACAAGTAATATCCATTGACCACTGTTGAAATAGCCATTGATGATTTGTTGGTAAACCATACATTGGTAATCCACTGACGACGTCATAGGGTTATCCGTCTATGAAATCTTTACCCTTGCCTGTTTCCCCCATTGAACTCCTCTGATGGATTATTTTTTTTTTTTTTGAACGGCCAAGGACATCACCTTGATATACTCATCCCCCTCCCAAGTTCCAATCCAAGCACCCACGGGTATTGCAACCATTTGACAAAGATTGTGATGTCGAATTTATGGAGATGCAAGCTTTAGTGGCCCAATTTAACATCAGACATGGGCCAGACAAATGGGAATATGGGCCACGTGGTTTTTCGGTTAAAAGAATTTTTATAGGTTCAAATGGACGTCTTGGGTCCCGTTTAAATGTAATTTGATTGCATGGGGAGCGGAAATGGGTCGACTCCCAGTAAAAGTAGAGCTCTTTAAAAGAAACATCCAAGTGGGAAATAACTTGTGTCCTATGTGTGAATGGGACAACGAAACGGTAATTCACCTTTTCTCAGGCTGTTCGGTTGTTCGTGTTGTGTTGTCCTCGGTTGGTATTGGCCCCATCTTTGCATTTAGTGTTCGAGATCTGATGGAGCTGCATAATTCGGTCATTAGAGACAAGTGGAAGAAAATGATTATTCATGTGATTGTCATTGTGACGTGTTGGTGCCTCTGGATTGCGAGAAATGAGAAGACGTTTTGGAATAAGCCGGTGGTGGGGAGATTCATTGTTGCTAATGTTAAAAGGTTGTCGTTTTTTTGGCTTAGTCATGGATTGCTCTTTAAAGATCTTGATTGGAATTGTTGGCGTGATTCGCTTTTGTATATTTGTATATGATGTAATTTTTCCGACGGTTCTTGGTTTGAGTACGTGTTCGTGGTTTTGAATGAAATTGACTTCATTTAAAAAAAATGTCATAACTTTTCATTTAAAAGATGCATGATTAAAAGGAATGAATGAAATTTTGCATGAAACTTTTTTGTGTTGCTTCGTATGTTTCCTTTTTTTCTTCACAGTCAACCCAAAACAAATAAATAATTTTTTGTTTCTATGTGTTCCTTCTCATTACGTATATAATCATACTTTAAAAATTATAAAATAAAGGTTTAACCTTAATTTAATTAAGCTTGAATTTAAGAGAGAGGTTAACGTACAAAACTTCTTAAAATACAAAGTGTAAGAAGCAATTACAGCCATTGATTAGGTTTAGAAACAAAATGGCACGATCGTAATTATCCAACGTGTTTTAAGAAGGAGGTTAACGATTAAAGGGCAATTATGACAAATTACACATAAACGAATTTGAATTTTTTATAATTAAACCACCCAAATTATGTCATTAATTGACAGTTTTAATGATTTGCTATAATCATGGAAAATCATAAACCTCTTCTCCATAAAGAAGATACTCTGTAAAAAAAAAAAAAAAAAAAAAAACAGAGCATCTATTCAAAAGAATGAAGAAGCAAAAAAAACAATGACAAACCTTCGATTATACAGAATACAGTTATGAATGTGATAAAAACAAAATTTAGATGCGTGTTTATGAAAGAAGTATGTATGTCTTTGATTGTAATGATTCTGATTGTGATGTTGTTAAACGCATGTATAATATAGCAAAACGCACCTTTATATCTGTGAGTATTATAATCAAATTCTATGTTGATAAAACGCACTTATAATACACTAAAACGCATGTTATAAAACGGATAGTATTCAACGGCCATTGTAAAAACATAAACACATGCATTAAAATACATAAAACACATGCATTAAAACATAAAACGCATGCATTAATCATAAAACGCATGCATTAAAATACATAAAGCGCAGGTTATTGAAAAATGATCACTAGTGAATCAGGTGTTGACAGAGGAAAGAACTTTTTACCTTGCTACATAAACGCATGCATTAAAAACGCATGCATTAAAATACATAAAAACAGATAATGATCATCTTGTGCAACTGGATCAAGATCAATTGAAAATCCGACTATATTTTAAGTCTGCGTTAATAAAAACAGATAATGATTACAATAAACGGGATTCAGTTAGAAAAATTGGTGAAAAAAAAAACAGAGTAAGTTACAGATCATGAGAATATTGATTAACTCTTCAATGGAATTTTTATTTTTCTATAAAAAGGATTGCACAACGATTGTATCAATATAATCGTGGAGAAAAAAAATATTGTAATCAGTTAAGAATATTTTGAAATTTGATTTACGAAAAACAGGGAGTTAAATATCCGTGAAAAATTATAGCGCGATTGAAGGAGATGTAAATGTCTATAATACCCTTGGATGTTTACTAATAAGATTTTTGGTTTGTAACCGTCAACTACACGTGGCGTACTGTGGTTACTTCTTACACTTTGTATTTTAAGGTACTTTGTACCGTATACTTTCTCTGAATTTAAAATAAAGAAAACACTGATTTGATTTGATAGGTATCTATATCTATATCTATATCTATATCTATATAGGGAAAGGATATTTTGGAAACTCACTTGAGTTGAAAAAACCTTTAAAAACCCATGTAAAAAACATTATTTTTAAAAAAAAAATAACCAATGTAAAATACATGTTTTTAAGCGTTTTGGGCAAAACAAAAAAAAATAACAAAAGCGCCGATGGGATTTTTTTTAAAAATAAACAACGTTGCTAAAAAAACATATGTTTTCAGCTATTTACCTATGTTTTTAGCAACTTTGTTTATTTTTTTTAAAAAAAATCCCATCGGCGCTTTTTTTTATTTTTTTGGCCCAAAACACTTACAAACATGTATTTTACATTTGTTATTTTTTTCAATGAAAAAAAATGTTTTTTTACATGGGTTTTCGAGGGTTTTCTCAACTCAAGCGGGTTTTCATTTTATAATTGACCTATATATATATATAGGGGAAGGATCAAATGAGAAAAACTTATTGTGAGAATAAAAAGAAGAAATAAAACATTAAGGGGAAATGGATTTTAATACTCTCAACTATTGCCTGCTGGCAGATATCACTCCAAACTTTCACTTTGGCCAATAGCACTCTCAACTTTCAACTTATTTTCTTCCATCACCCCTAAACTAACGGAGGTCTAACTAGTTAGTCTTCGTGGCCAAAATGTAACAACCAAAAGTTCTGTGTTGCCAAAATGTAAAAACCAAAACTTAAGGGGCATTTTTGAAACATTTTATTATTATTATTTTAAATTCTATAAATCCCCTCCCCCACCCCCTTCTTCTTCTTTTAGTGACAGACAAGAGACCACCCCCATCCACCCCCAACAACCACCGCCTCCACTGTCATCCCCAACAACCACCACCTTCCAGCAGCAGCTTAGTACCCCTCGTCACCCCCAACAACCATCTCCCTCGTCACCCATAACTCACATCCATTTTCACTCTGATCTCTCGGGTTCCGGAGATAGGTGGGTTCGGGATTCATATCAAAAACAGAGGAAAGGGGTTAGAGTGGGTTATCGGTAACAAATGATAGTCACCGGATCTTGGTGACTGTCAGATTATGACGATAATTGTAGGTCACCGGAGAACAAGGTCTCTCAGGTAATCAACTATGGTATGTTGTTCTAAGTGTTCCAACAATCTGGGTGGAAGATCGAGATAGCTCTGGCCATCGGATTTAGGGATTTTTGTGAGAAAGAAGAGAACGAGAAAACGATGGTTGTTGGTAGCAGAGTTTTGATGATGGTTCTATGGTGTGTGGGTAGTTTAAGGCGGTGGTTGTTGTGGTTTAGGCAATTCCCGTCGGCCTGCGCTTAGGAGGAAACGATGAACAGGTGATTGGATTTTGAAGGGTTTTTGGAATGGGTTTTGGATGATAATAATAATAATAATAATAATAATAATAATAATAATAATAATAATAATAATAATAATAATAATATTAATAATATGTTTGGTTTGGACCCAACTCATGAGTGCATATGTGGTGTCCTTCTTACGTTTGTTATGGTTTAAAATATTTTAGTTAGGGTTTGAAAGAAACTGGTGATTAGGTTTTGAAGGGGTTTTTGGAATGGTGAGACAGATTGTTTGTATGTATATGTGTGTGTATATGGTGAGACTGATTGTTTGTTTGTGTGTATAGAGATTGTTTGTTTGTATGTATTGTTTGTATGTATATGAGAGAGAGAGAGAGAGAACCTATTAATAATAATAATAAGTTTCATAAAGGTCCCTTAAATTTAGGTTTTACATTTTGGCTACGAAGACTAACCAGGTTAGACCTCCGTTATTTGGGGGTGATGAAAGAAAATAAGTTGAAAGTTGGGAGTGCTATTGGCCAAAGTGAAAGTTCGGAGTGATATCCGCCAACAGGCGATAGTTGGGAGTATTAAAATCCATTTCCCCAAACATTAAATACTTAACTCTTATTACATTAATTACTATCTCTTTAGTTAGTTAGTCATTAACACTTTATCCTACACATTATCAAATTGTGTCCTACATATATCAAAATTCATCCTACACATATCAAATTCATCACACGTTTATTCTACACATATCAAGATTATCATATGTTAATCCTACACATATAGAAACTCAACCTACATTTGTCCTACACATGTCGAAATTATCATTCACTATAAATTAAGATTGATATGAAAGAATATATTTTGAAATTGTATTATGAGTTTCATTAATTTAACTAGTTTAGGGGGGTTAAAAAAATAATCATTTATTTAACATTAAATACAATTATTATATGGACGATTCTTATTGGTTTAAATTTGTTTTTTTCTTCTTAAAATACATTTTCTTCTCATTTGAACTCTTCACTATATATATATATATATATATATATATATATATATATAGGATTTGGTTCAAATGAGAACCTTTTCCCAAATTGAGAACTGTGAGAACCATTCTGGACCACAAATTTCTCTAAGGCAAATTTTTTTTTTCTTTAATCGCTGCTTTATATGCAGGAAATTTTTAAAATTTTTGTTTCAATATACACATGTGTATAATTGCATTATACACATATGTATAATGCAATATACACATATGTATAACTGAAATATACACATATATATAGCTGAAAAATGCTATATATACATATGTATAATTGCTATATACACATATGTATAAATGAAAAAAAATTCAAAAAAAAAAAAAAACGAAATTCTTGCATAAAAATGTGCGATTAATGCAATATATATACATATATATATATATATATATATATGAAATGTGTGGCCCAGAATGGTTCTCTCATTTCTCAAATAGGGGTTGGTTCTCTTAGGATCCATACCCTATATATATATATATATATATATATATATATATATATATATATATATATATATATATATATATATATATATATATATATATATATATAGGGAAAGGGTAAAATAAAAACACACTTTTCGTAAAAGAACTACAGAAACACACTTTTCCACCACACATTTATTTCAATCCAAAAAGAATTTGTGGCTCACAATTAAAGTTGAATAAAATAAAAAAAGGAATATTCCCTTGCCTAATAAGACAAAATACGGCGGGCCCTAGTCGTTTACACTGCTGTAAAATATATTTTTTTTACGTCGAGGTTACCCGTTTTTTCACCGGTGGAAATTTTTTTTTTAAAAAAATTCACATTTTACGTCGGTGTTCTCGCGGTTCTTTCACGAAAAATGTGTTTTCATTTGAACCTAATCCTATATATATATATATATATATATATATATATATATATATATATATATATATATTTCAAAGGGTTAAATCCTACATGACACTCATATAGCCATTTTCCTCATTGAGTGACATGTGGCATTGAGTGATTTTAAGAAAAAAAAGAATTTAAAAACAAAATTAGATTTTTCTATCTCATGTTTCCTTCCATAATTTTTAAACGTTAATATCTTTTATATACAAGATTTGTAAAGAAAAAATGACACCAAATTAACGAGCGTTTTATTATCGTTCCAACGAGTACCATAATGCTATATAAAAAACAGAGAAAAAAACGACTATTTTTTTGTGCGGTTTTGTTCATACAGGGAAAAAAACACAAACTGTTCAGGTTATTCATTAATCATATATAGGCAAGTCATTAATTATGTTCAAACCAGTAAGTATGAATTCTATTTACAACAGGTGTTAGCATTGGAGTTGTACATTGTTTTAGGTTAGGTTTTAATATTATAGTTATACATTGTTTAAGGTTAGGCGTTAACATTGGATATACTTGTTAATTGTTTTAGGTTAGATGATACCCGAAGCTTTCTTGCATGTAACTGCAAAGCGCATAAGTCTATTTCGCATGTAAAATTGATATGTCATATCAGATTTCTCAACCCCGGGATGCTCCGGGGTATAGATCTGTTCAAACCAGTAAATATGAATTCTATTTACAACAGGTGTTAGCATTGTAGTTGTACATTGTTTTAGGTTAGGTTTTAATATTAGAGTTATACATTGTTTAAGGTTAGGCGTTAACATTGGATATACATTGTTAATTGTTTTAGGTTAGGTGATACCCGAAGCTTTCCTGCATGTAACTGTAAAGCGCATAAGTCTATTTTGTATGTAAATTGATATGTCATATTAGATTTCTCAACCCCGGGACGCTCCGTGGTATAAATCTGTTCAAACCAGTAAATATGAATTCTATTTACAACAGGTGTTAGCATTGGAGTTGTACATTGTTTTAAGTTAGGTTTTAATATTAGAGTTATACATTGTTTAAGGTTAGGCGTTAACATTGGAGATGCATTGTTAATTGTTTTAGGTTAGGTGCTACCCGAAGCTTTCCTGCATGTAACTGTAAAATGCATCAGTCTATTTCGTATATAAAATTGATATCTCATATTAGATTTCTCAACCTCGGAACGCTCTGGGGTATAAATCTATTAAAAGAATATTTATTATTAAAGTTTTTGTACCTATGAAATCCCTTTAGTAATGAAGATTCTTTTATAAGTTACACCTGAAATCAGTGAACCATCGAACGACTCGGGAATTTTTGTGTCTAATTCTCTGAATTTCGAACATCTAAAACAAGTGAACTCACTGGGAAAATTTATGGATTCGTTGCTGTATTAAATGATACTATAAACATATTAACAAAAGAATATAAAATAGTTATAAAAATGATAATATTGCATAAATAAAACCATTTCAAAAAATCAACAACCATCTTGGTTTCTTGACTTTTTAGACTATCCCATTCACAATTCAACTAACCCAACCTTTCAATAAAAAAAACTAATTTCTCTCTCTTTAATCTACACAACCCAACCATAACACACATTCACAACCCTACTCAACCTAAAAATATGTTTTTTAAACGAACTCGGCTTATAATAAAATTTATATCGGGATGTTCATAAAAAAAAGTTAAGAAATACAGTGTATTTAGTTTTTTTTAAACTTGAATATTATAAATTATTCAAGTAATTAAGTTAGTGGATGGTTTATTTGGGTCGCAACCGTACTTGCCACCACAATCAATTGTGATGAAATTGTAATCTTTGGATTTTTATAATATTATTTCTACAACCCAATCCATGTTGAGATCATGGATGGAGGTAGTCTTATGCCTTCTTTCGCCCATCAACACTAAACATTGATCTAGCCTCTAGGTACATTACTACCCTGAAACAATCCCAACTCAACTTTTTTAAGAACTAACTAGGTTAGAGTCCCGTGTGTACACACGATAAATGCCCAAGTTAAATGAAAGAGAATTTCTATAAAGATTGTATTATAGTTTGAAAAAAAAAACAATATATGGAAGTTTATATTTTAACAAAGGATTCAAATGTAGAAAACAAAATGGGGTAAAAGTCTTAAAAAAATAATTGTTTGTCGTAAACAATTAAACTATTAACGTGCGCATAATTTTTTTCAATAACTGGATATATTATATGACTGTTTTGAAGAACGCTAACATCCTTAGTATTGTTTTCATATAGGTTCATAAGTAACCCAAAAATAATTCAACAATTACTTGTATTTTTTTTAAAAAGATTCATAGCCATTTCAATTACATACATATAAATTTGACTTTCGATGATTTAACACTTCCGCGTCCAATATTTTATAACACACTAGTGGGAGTGCCCGCGCGTTGCCGCGGGGCGCTTTTTGGCGTAGGTGAACAGGTTTTTTAATAAATTTTAACTGATACGCATGCACTGGATGAGATTTCAGTCGGTTTTAGTCCACTTCGTATATTTAAACTTAATTCTTTCACGCCATCATACATGTGCCAAAAACAAACCTTATAAGCAGATGCGATGGTTAATGGTGGATAAAGTCAAGCACTCTTCTTTCCGATTTACTCCTCATATTTAAAACTGAGAGCATTATTCATGTTCCCTTCCAAAATCCATCTCTCCTATTAGATATAGATATAGATAATGCAAAAGGTTTGTTTAAAATTTGTTGCTATTAGACTATCCGTTGTCGGCAGCGAGCGATCACGCGCGAGCCACAAACTTCACTATCAAGTAACCCGGTCATTGGACCTTGTTGTGACTGGGGGTGAACACCTGCGCGACCAAAGCACCTCTCTCCCGTTAACGCACGCGACCACCGTCGCCTGTGCTCGCGCCGCGGCTGTTCGCGTGGGGCTGTTGTGACTGGGGGTGAGCACCGGGATGAAACCTCCCTCACGCCGGAGCTCGCTCGCGGCGCACAACGGATAGTCTTAGTTTCTAGTCAGTAGTTAAATTAACTCTATATGGTCTTACACTCCTTAATAAAATTATTTTTATTAGATGTTTATGATACAATCCATAATAATTTCAACATTATTCTTTTCATATTCTGAGTTCATTTAACAGGTATGGGGTAATATTTTAATTGGTTATATATTAACACGCCTTTTACATTTTATTGGTTAAAATAATATAAAAGGAATGACCAACTTCTAACATATAAAAATGTACGTATTAATGTGAAATTGTCAAATATCTGTAACAAACATATATATAATCTAATGAACCCAATATCCTTATAAAATGCATATATTTGTTCTTAAGTAAACAAGTTGAAATTTCTGCTTCTACCATACACACATTACCTTCACACTTACATCCACCTTGTGCTGCCCAACTGAAGTCCTCTCCTCTGCAACACTAATCTTAACCAATGGCTTTTAATGCAGGGTACTGCAAGACAAAAAAAAAATCAGGCATTAGCTGGAAATGGTATACATGATATCTGGATGACTATACCTGGCAAAACACGCGGGTTGGGTCGGGTCGGGTGGCGGGTCAAAACGAGTTCGGATAAAAGCGGGTTCGGGTAAAAGCTGGTCAATTCAAAAAACGGGTAGCATTGATTCGGGTCGAAACGGGTCCTGGTCAAAACTGGTTTCGGGTCAAAACGGGTCCGGGTGGGTTAAGAAAGGCTTCTTTGTAGAGTATTTACATGTATATCTAATTACAATCAATTGATGCAAAAACACAACATCGTATATATAAACACAAAAATTTGCATACATTAAAAAAAATATTTATATCAATAAGCATAGATGTATCATACATGGTACATCACATACACAGCACAACATAGATGCATCACACATAAAACACGCTCACTACACACACATAAACATAATCCAAAATTTCAAATGCACACACAACACACATCACATCGACATACACTACGCACCTACAGATCACGATTTACACACGCACAAACATTCAACGCAACACACATATACATACAATCAACTTCCCTTTCTGTCTATGTATATTGTTCAACCGGAGTATAATAACTGAACCCGCATCCATTACTCAATTAATAAGAAGACACGAAACAACGGGTGGCGCTTCAAGGTGACTAGAGACGACAAAGATTGGTGGCGAGCGGCAAAGCATGGAAGCGTCTGACTGTCTGCGTGTCTGACCCATATCAGAAACACCGGACCTAGGTGATCCCTTTTTTTAATAATTTCCAACCCAACTTAACCCGTTCTATGTATTCTTTACTTTAAGATTGACCCTGTTTGACCCTTGGAGTTGTAATACTTTACCCAAAATCACCCATCATATAGTATATAAAAAGGCCCAAAATGACCCATTGCTTTGGGTCAGGATTGCCCCCACTGTTTTAGAATAAATAAAACAGAAAATGAAACTATAACAAGTAGAGAACATACACATCCAATGCAAAGAAAAAAATCACAAAGAAGCACTAAACTATACTATTTTATACAGAGTGTACCTTCTGAAAGCAATATTTGGTCTCATCAACTAAACCTTTGTTGCGAAAAGTAGTCATGACCAATAAACAGTAATATTCATCAGGCGCAAGACCTTTAAACTCCATTTTCAAGGGCGCACAGTGGTCTAGACTATTTAGGTGCATGATTTTAGGAACCCTTCCTTGAGTAAGAACTTGAAGCATGCAATTCGAGGTTACATCTACAACTAGGTCTGTTAAAACCAAGATATTAGCCAATTAATTTTACAAGTTAATAGTTTTTTTTTCTTCGAGATTGAACCTATTGAATCTGCACAGTATAGTCGTGCTCAAATCAGTTCGAAAGTAACATAAACTGTATGCAATTAAGAATAGGAGCCAATTTGCCTAAGTTTTCATGCTCAGATGTATACAGATACATCATCACAGCCGTTAACAAATGTCTCATTAGATTTACAAATGGAAAAAGAAATGTATTTACCAGAGAGAACCAGCCCTGGAGCGCTGCTTCAACCCGCTTCATGTTAAATCTCACCTTAGCCCAAAAAAGCGATTTTCTGAATGCCTTTTAAACCAAGATCAGTAACATGCTTAATTGAAACAAAGTGGGTGTTTGGACATGTATTTAAATTAGTTACTACAATTTGAGGCCGGTAATAATCAGTTTTGAACTTATTTATGATTTTCCAATTATATAAAGTCGAAGCATCCCATCTTGAGGATACGTAAGGACTAAGAATTGTTATAAAAACAAACTTAATAGGGTGAAATTAACAAACTATCTTTATAGTCTTGATCACTAAACACAGATCATCGAATTGATCAAAGAAAGCTTGCAACCCAATAATGCTTGTCACTAATGTCCCATCCACTTTGATAGCGCCTAAACCGGTTAAGAATACCAGGCCTCTTTTTTCTTGACCCTGCCAACACAAGTGCACCATATGGTTCATTGGCTGGACCAGCGGCTTCAACTGTGAGCTGTTTAAGATACCGTTTCTCCAATGACTCAAGTTATCTTCCCCTACAATTAGCTATCACATTTAACACGTGTTTATGTAAATCCATAAAGCTTTCTACATATCGCACAATGGCAACTCAAAAATCCATCCTAACTAAAGCAGGTTAAAAAAACCAACATTGATGTTAAAGCTATTCAAATGACCAGACCCGTTGACAGGTGGAGCTGCAAAAAGAATTTAGTAGGATACAAACAACCTTTTACATCTCTCTATTATTCCAACCAGTTAACCATTATTCCTGACAATTGACATAAACATGAACATATGCCTTTAGAACTTCTGAATGAATGACCATCTTACGTGAAAAAACAAGACATGTACATGAAAAAAGAAGGCTAGAAAACAAAGTACATGAAAAATAACTTCTGTGAAGCATAGTTAAGCATATGAAAACCTTAATATTAGTTCTTATTCTCCATGATAGTCACCTCAAATATCCATTACCATGTTAATGTCACCTGCTCTTGCTACAAGTATATCCAATAATTCAAGAACTATGTCATAGATTGTTGGGTCTGCTGACCTGGAGAAGAACAGATGATTGAAAAGCCAAAATATACTAACAGTTGATCCATATTAATAAACAACATTTACAACATACTCCTCCCAAAAGACTGTTGACCCTAACAGCTGTTCTACCCAAACAACTGCTGTGACAACTGCTGCTACAAAGGACTGCTGGATAACAACTGATAGAGAACAACTGCTGACTAAAGGTCTGATGAGGAACAACTGCTGATCAAGTGCTGAAGACTAAAGGTCTGTTGGAGCCAACATCACTTAGGCTCCAACAAATGATACAAGACCATCAGAGTTTCCTCAACAGTAGTTTACCTTACAGTGTTTTACAATGTAACAGTAGTTTGTATATAGCAGATGTTTTCTGTTGTTATTCTGTTAGAGGTCACTATCTTAGGTGACATCATCTTAGATCATAAGTAGTTTAGTTTTGTCTATAAATAGAACAATGCTTGTACTGTTCTATTCATCACTCACAACATTCTCTCAGACAAACAATCACAGAGTGATCAGGCTGAGGGGAGTACTTGTACAATTGACTGTAATCATTCAATATTATGAAAGAATTTGATTAGAAAACATTTACTCTCTTGTTTTGATTATAGTTTAATATTCCGCTGCACTTTCCATTTATATTCACTTCATTCTTCTCATCTTTACTTAAACAAATCAAAACAATCAAACTCAGATCCTAACAATTGGTATCAGAGCTTGGTCAATTAAATTCGATCTAACCAATCAATTTAATATAAACAGATAAGCTCACAATTATTGATATCGTTTGTTTGTCGGATTGAAAACAGAGTAATAGTTTATCTTCGATTCAACCGTTTTTAAACAGACTTTGTTTTCGAAAAAATCCGAGAATGGCTTTAATCAATCACGATCCACACAACACTGGCACGAACAACAAGCCACCGATGCTTGTCAGATCTGAATACAATATCTGGCAACGTCGGATGAGCCATGTTCTAGCTCAACAGAACACTGGGTGTTGGAAGTCGGTTATCTTCGGACCACATGTTCCGATGGTGCCGAGTACCGAAGATCCCAAGGTTCAGGAGCCTAAGAAACTTGAAAACTACTCCGACCAGGATTTTTAGAAAATTGAGTTAGATGCTAAGGCCTTCAGTATTGTGGCCATGGCTCTACCCAATGATATATATGCTGGGCTGTTACACTGTAATAGTGCAAAGGAGTTGTGGGATGCACTGAAAGAAAAATTTGGTGGGACTGAAGAGGTTATTGAAAACAACCGTGAAATACTTAACCAACAATATGAAACATTTAGTCACGTTAAGGGAGAGTCATTAACTCAACTATTTAAGAGGTTTAACTGTCTCATTAGTGAACTAAAACTGGTTGGTCTAACTTACCCTCATTCAACTTTGAACCATAGGTTTTTAAGATCATTACCAGATAAATAGGACAATATTGCTATAGTTATGAGAAACTCAATTGGATTCAAGGACCTATCACTGACCCAGCTTCATGGTAAGCTCTTGACTTATGAGAGAGAGCTTAACCACAAAAAGAAGCTTCAGGACTCTGGAAAAGTGTCTGATGACTATGTATTTGGTAATACAACACTTCTGGGTCATGATGAGGTGCCTGATAATAGTAAGGATCAGAGTTATGATCATTTCATTGACATAACTTCAGGTTTTAACTCTGATTCTTATTCACCAAACTATGCTTTTACAGCAAGTGGTGGTGATATCCAGGCATCTGATAACATATCCTTTGAGTATGATGACCTAAAATACTTTGACCCTGATGATTTGGAAGAAATGGACATTATGCACCAATTGCCCCTTCTCAGTGTAAGAACTAACAATTTTTACAAGAAAACTGGGAGAAGGTTTCCAGGGTTAACTGGCAGGTTAAAAGTGGGGTTGGATAAATCAAAGATAAAGTGTTATAAATGTCATAGACTTGGTCATTTTGCTAGGGAATGTAGGAGTCAACATGGTACACCTATGATTACCTATCCAAATCAAAGGCCACAGACTAACACTTATCAAAGTTCCTATAATACCCCTGGACCAAATGTGCAAAACACTGCTCATTTTGCACAGTCCTCAAACACTGTTCCTGTTCAGTTTGTCCAAACCACTGTTCCTCAGATCCATTATGTGCAAACCCCTGTTGCTCAGGCACCTATGCCAATGACTGCTGCTCCACCCTCTACTCCTGCAGAGACCAGTCAACAGAGTTTCTTCACACAAGGATTTGTTGATTGGAGTAGTCTACCAGATGAGTTAACAGATGAAAATTTTTCACTAGTTGCCAAAGCTGAAAATGAACCAGAAAATTTCTGTTTCCTGGCTATGGTAGAAGAGGTTGATTCTGAGGAAGTGGTAACTGAATCTATTGTTATGACTGATGATATTGTTGATGAGGTAGTTGTAGGTGAAAAATTTGAAGAAGAGGTTGTGAGTCTCTCAAATCCCTGGGGTGCATCTGATGATTGTGAGTGCAAGTGTGATTGTGCATTGATGGCTGCTGCTAAGGTATCTCCTCAAATCCTTAAAGATTTGTGTTCTGACAAATGTGTAGTAGCATTTGCCAACATTAAAGAGGTAAATGAAAACCTTAGGAAGAAAATTTTAGATGATTAAGTTAAATTTGAGAAACATTCAAAAGAGTTAAAAACAAATTTGACTGAAAAAGAATCTGAAATAAGCAGCTTAAAACATGAAGCAACTATAACCAAAGACCAGCTCCAAACTATGATAACTAAATATCATAGTTGCAAGAGTGAGCTTGAGTCCACCCAAGTTGAATGTCAGAAATGGGTGGAATCATGTATAAGTTTTGAGATGCTACTCAACAAACAAACCAAAAGTCATGTGAAGTTTGGGTTTGGTTTTGAAACCACTGCTCCAGCTTTTGAAAACATTGACAAAAGGGATCAAAAGTTAGTTGAGGTAGTACCAACTAATTTGAAGGGTCAAGAGATTAAAATCACTGAACCTAATGGAAAGAAAATTGTTCTTGAAAAACCAGAAGGTTCCTCATCATTCAATGAACTTGAAAAATATGAATTTAAACCTACTTGGTCTGATGAGTGTGATACTCTTGAGAACTTCAAACCAGTTGATTTCAAAACTCCTGATGGGAAGACAACACCATAGGGAAAGGTCATTCCCTTGAAAAACCTTCTAGCAGATGCTCAAACATCTGTTGAGAAGAAGGTTGAAAAAAGGAAAAAGAAAGAAAAGTCTGTCCACTTGTTCTGTGATTTTTGTGAAAAGAAGAATCATGTTACTAAAAACTGTTTTCTTCTAAAAGCATATGATATCAACAAAGGAACAAGTGTATGTGATTCCAAGGCCACATGCTCAATATGTGGTAAAAAGAATCACAAAACCAAAGAGTGTCTGTATCTCAAAAATTTTGATGTCAAAATACAAGAGTACAAGGCTAAAACTCTTGCAAGTCAAGTGGTGAGTACTTCAAAAGGAAAGCCCAAACAGACTTTTGCACCAGCCCAAACATCTGTTACCAAAAGTCTTGAAACATCTGCTCCCAGGGATGTCCAAGTAACAAATGCTCCACCCACAAGCAAGTACCCAAGAGGATATGGACAACCACCATGTCATAGTCTGTCACATGTTTATGAAGAACCAAAAAGGCCTTCTAAGTCAAGAGTGAACAGAAATCCCTATGGGTACTATCATCTGTCTGGAAGTGATCAAACAACTGTTGCCCCAAGTGTTGACATTCAAGCACTGGAAAATGGTCAGCAACAGTTGTTGAACTTGATTCAAAAACTAGTTCAAACCACTGATCACCTTCCCAAGCTTGAGGCTGAAAAGTCTGTGGATCCATCCAAAGCCAACTTGGCTTTGGACACTCACCAAAACTAATTCATTACTGCTGTGCAGGGAGCTTCTGGTTGTTTAGATAGTCTTTGGTATTTAGATAGTGGAGGCTCCAGGCACATGACAGGATGTAGAGCCCTTCTTCTGGACTTCTTAGCTCATGGAGGGGGTGATATATCCTTTGGTAATGATTCAAAAGGTAAGGTGTTGGGTTCAGGGACTGTTCAGGCTGGGAAACTCAAGTTTGAAAATGTCAATCTTATTGATAATCTTAAATTTAATCTTCTTAGTGTTTCACAAATGAGTGACAAAGGTTATGGCTCATTCTTCACTAAGAAAACATGTAAGATTATTGGGCCAGAAGTGGTGAAAAAGATTGACACCATCATTGCTGAGAGCAAAGCATAACTTGTTGCTCATAGGAGTGGCAATGTGTATGTAGTTGATATGTTGAAGGATAATCCTATGGCAAATGTCTGTTTGTTTTCTGCTGCCTCCACAAAGGAGACAAAATTGTGGCATAGGAGACTGAGTCATACCAACCTTCAAACTATCAACTCTCTCTCCAAACAAAGCCTTGTCAGAGGTTTACCATCAAAAGAATTCAAATGTGATGAGCATTGTGTTTCCTGCTTAAAAGGAAAACAACATAAAAGCTCTTACAAATCCATTGATGAGTCCAAAACAAGTCAATGTCTACAATTGGTGCACATGGACTTGTTTGGCCCAGTTAAAATCATGAGTTTAAGAAGAAAGAGATTTTGTCTTGTCATAGTTGATGATTTTTCTAGGTTTACATGGACTTACTTTTTACACTCTAAGGATGAGACTGCAGGTATCTTGAAGGACTTTGTCACCAAAGTTGAAAAATAATATAACTTGCCAGTAAAAGTCTTTAGAAGTGACAATGGAACAGAGTTTAAAAATAAGGAGTTGGATGACTTCTGTGTGTCAAAAGGGATTGTGAGGCAGTACAGCATCCCAAGAACACCAGAACAAAATGGGGTGGTTGAGAGGAAAAATAGAACTCTTATTGAAGCTGCAAGAACCATGCTAGCAGATTCTGGTTTGCCACTGTCCTTCTGGGCAGAAGCTGTAAACACTGCTTGCTATGTTCAAAACAGAGTTTTGATCAATCCAAGACATCAAAAGACTACTTATGAAATTATGTTCAAAA
Organism: Ambrosia x helenae; assembly: GCA_030844895.1. NCBI lineage: Eukaryota > Viridiplantae > Streptophyta > Magnoliopsida > Asterales > Asteraceae > Ambrosia > Ambrosia x helenae. The sequence goes on along the minus strand of CM061231.1, from coordinate 115,859,924 downwards.
TCAAACCATTAATCTCATTTTTTAAAATCTTTGGTTGCCCATGTTTCATTCTAAATCTTAAAGATTCCATTTCAAAATTTGCAGCCAAAGTAGATTGTGGATATTTTCTGGGATATTCTTCTACTGCCAAGGCATATAAAGTGTTTAACACAAGGACCAGGACAATAGAAGAAACTCTAAATGTAAAGTTCAATGAACTTTCATCCCTAAAAATCCCAGCAAATCCTGCTGAGCTGTTTGATTTAGATAAATTCAAATTTGAAGATATTACTGTTAAAACTAACAATGCAGGTACTCCACAATCTCCAAAACAAGACTACAGAACAAATGTTGTGATCCCAAGTCACTATAAAGTCTATTCTGCATCAGAGGAAGCAGCTGTTCAAAAGAACTGTCAAAACTCTGTCATAGCTGAGTCAACCACTGTTGACCAGTCTTATCCTCAAACTGTAACACCCCAACCGATGGCGGAAACATCGAGGTGTCACGTAAGAATGAGTATACAGTAGCACATGGCATTCAAGTTTTAATTGAAATTTATTTAAAGTAAAAATATCCAAAATTTAAAATACATAACAAGTCTTGAATGGAATTCTAATACATCAAAAAGCCAAACAAAGCATAAACTTCAAATTGTCTCCTCATGCTAACTCTCTAGACTTCAATCATCATTATTTCCTGTTGAGTTGTAAAAAATGGGGGGGGGTCAACTAGAAGTTGGTGAGAATACATAAACCATGTCAAGCAATTAAGTTTAAGAATAAAAGTTTAGCAATTCATATGTCTATCGTAAGTTTAAGTCTACATGAATAAACATGAAATGTTGAATCGACATAATCAAACCTCCGACTAGTTTAGGTCCATCCCGTCATCAACGGTTCACCTTAATATTATGTTGGAACGATAACAATCACCCGCGCTCCCCATAAAAGATGGTCAACGAATCTAGGTGGGATTGTCAATCCAATAGATCTATTATTGATGTAACACCCCAACCGATGGCGGAAACATCGGGATGTCACGTATTGATGATTGTTCAGTAGCTCATGGTGAATAATAAATTTCATTAAATAATTTAAATACGTTACATACAATTGTTTGTACATCAAATCGAATTAAACTATGCAAAACATCTTCAAGCATCAATTCAAATCCTCAAGCAAGTAGAACCTGAAACATGTTAAGTTGAAAATATTTTGGGTCAACAAAAGTTGGTGAGAATTACATAGGTTTTGATAATAGAATAAAATTGTTGTGCAATTCATGTGTCATGGCAATCTAGTCCATATGCGAAAACATACTAGAAGTAAATCGAATGCATAATCAACCTTGTGACTGTTGTATTGTGGTACATCCCATACGCTCATGGTTCACTCGTTTAAATTACAGTAACAAACACCCACGCAACCTTTGTAGGAGGCACGTATCCGGGTGGGATTGTCAGTCCAATAGATCTATCAATGTATACCGTTTGGCTGATGAATGTTTATGCTAGAATTGTGCTTACCCTAGTCATGTTCAAGACATAATGCAACATAGAAATACACATAGACACATTGATGATTGAATTGCATAAATAATGTTGTAACATGTTTCACCCCAAAAATGGTGATAAATAGAAAAGGGGCTATGTAAAACTCACATTGGCTAAGGTGAATTATCCTCTAAGTGTTGTGAATGTATGCGAGGCGAATCCCAAAGACTCAACAACGTAGCTAGTCCAAATTGAAGAAATAAACGAAAAAGAAAGAATATTAAGCTTCCAATTTGCCAATTGCAAGAGCTTATAATCAAAGCTTCAAATGTAGAAGTAATATACTCTAGAAGAAAGGTATGATGGAGAGTTTAATCGAATTGAAACAATCGATTTAGAGGTGCAAAGTGTAATGGGTCATAGGTGGGTTTTTATACTAGTTTTGGAGTCAATTAGCCATTAAAATTGGTCAACACCATAAAGTAAGGTTTTATGATGAATTGACTATTTGACTAAGACTTTGACTGTTTGACTAAGACTTTGACTAGGACTTTGACTATTTGACTCAAGGCTTTATTTAAAAAAAAAATCTTGTATGTGAAAAAAAAAAAGAATTTTGAATCATATTATTATTATTATTATTATTTATATACATTTATGTATGTATATAAGTTGTGAGTTAGGATAAATAAAGACTTAGGCACATTTGTATAATATTAATGATAAAGGTGTAATAAAAATATATATATATATATATATATATATATATAAGGGCTTTTTATGTATTAAAATTTTGGGGAAAATTTTGCGATGTTACAGTCTCCCCTACTTTTGGAAACTTCGTCCCGAAGTTTATTGAAAACACAGGGTTGTAGGTGATTGGGTAGAAATTAGGACAAGGGTGGTTTGGGAAGTTTCGAGTTAAGACATGACATAAATTTATAGGTAACAGAATAAACTGTTTCGAATAATTTGGGTAAGAGTTTTGATATGTGTGAGTTTTAAGGGTTGGATTAGGTTCATCTGAAATAGCAAGGAGAATAAGAATCTTAAGTTTTAGGACTCCTAAAAGAAATTCATGAGTTGATTGACTATAGAAAGACTAAATGAACTACCAGGTAACTAGAGTTTATAATTGGTTATTTACTGAAAACCTTGATAGAATTTCACACTACCTTAACGTACCTGTAAATTCATGATTACGTTCCGGACCGCAATCACCAATTTACCTTACATTAAAGTTTTGCGTCCTTCTATATCTCCACCGATTGTTGAGCAGGTCCGATAGCCTCCACCAGTCGTGGAGTAGGTTGTAGGGCCTCTCCCGACTGTTGAAAAGGCATAATGACCTCTACCAATCGTTGAGTAGGTTCGATAGCCTCCACCAGTCGTGGAGCAGGTTGTAGGGCCTCTCCCGACTGTTGAAAAGGCATGATGACCTCTATTAAGTGCAGCATTTATTATACACATAGGTTGCAAATTGATAACATGTTTATGCAAGCAAGTATAACAAGCACACTATATGAGTTGTAGTTGTATAGATTTATATAATTAGTTCACATTCAAACAATCATGCACCATGTAACAACTCTCAGACAAATATTTTATTACTTGAATCAAATAGCGTCAATACATAGAATAAAAGCAACCAATAGTCAAATGGTGAGACTTGCGGTTAGGTAGCTGGAGGATCTTGATCTCTGTTTAGTTTAGGGCATCGGTTACGGAAGTGATTTGGGTAATGAATGTTCAATAAGATATGGGTTGAATGAAGGACAATGAGTACTATAAGGAATGTAATCATTTATTCATTTAATTAAAACGAATAAACAAAAACGTTGACTTATAAAAGATTCTAAATTCTAATAACATATGAAGACATGCTTTAGCCTATAAGTGAACACTCGTCCCGAGAATTCCCAGGTAGGCATCCGGGTCCCTCGTCTGATTGGATATATGCGTAATGCCAGCCTAGACAGAAGACTCAGAATACAGGCGTTCACCCTTCCAGATTGCACGTGTTCGTTATTAAAATCTAGAACTTTGACGAGATCTCAAGGTGGTTCAGGCTAAACCTGAGGATTTTGTCCTATTAGTCTAAGAGTAGATCCAATGGTGGAGAGCAACCTTCTTGTAAGGATGAAAGTAGGGATAAGAAGTAGGAGGGAGATAGAGAATAGCAAGTAAAAGAAGCATGAACTGGTTAAATCCTATGGTTATAGACTAGATTATTTTTCTAATAACCTAATTCCCTATAACCATGGCTCTGATACCAATCTGTAACACCCCAACCGATGGCGGAAACATCGGGATGTCACGTATTGATGATTGTTCAGTAGCTCATGGTGAATAATAAATTTCATTAAATAATTTAAATACGTTACATACAATTGTTTGTACATCAAATTGAATTAAACTATGCAAAACATCTTCAAGCATCAATTCAAATCCTCAAGCAAGTAGAACCTGAAACATGTTAAGTTGAAAATATTTTGGGTCAACAAAAGTTGGTGAGAATTACATAGGTTTTGATAATAGAATAAAATTGTTGTGCAATTCATGTGTCATGGCAATCTAGTCCATATGTGAAAACATACTAGAAGTAAATCGAGTGCATAATCAACCTTGTGACTGTTGTATTGTGGTACATCCCATACGCTCATGGTTCACTCGTTTAAATTGCAGTAACAAACACCCACGCAACCTTTGTAGGAGGCACGTATCCGGGTGGGATTGTCAGTCCAATAGATCTATCAATGTATACCGTTTGGCTGATGAATGTTTATGCTAGAATTGTGCTTACCCTAGTCATGTTCAAGACATAATGCAACATAGAAATACACATAGACACATTGATGATTGAATTGCATAAATAATGTTGTAACATGTTTCACCCCAAAAATGGTGATAAATAGAAAAGGGGCTATGTAAAACTCACATTGGCTAAGGTGAATTATCCTCTAAGTGTTGTGAATGTATGCGAGGCGAATCCCAAAGACTCAACAACGTAGCTAGTCCAAATTGAAGAAATAAACGAAAAAGAAAGAATATTAAGCTTCCAATTTGCCAATTGCAAGAGCTTATAATCAAAGCTTCAAATGTAGAAGTAATATACTCTAGAAGAAAGGTATGAGGGAGAGTTTAATCGAATTGAAACAATCGATTTAGAGGTGCAAAGTGTAATGGGTCATAGGTGGGTTTTTATACTAGTTTTGGAGTCAATTAGCCATTAAAATTGGTCAACACCATAAAGTAAGGTTTTATGATGAATTGACTATTTGACTAAGACTTTGACTGTTTGACTAAGACTTTGACTAGGACTTTGACTATTTGACTCAAGGCTTTATTTAAAAAAAAATCTTGTATGTGAAAAAAAAAAGAATTTAGAATCATATTATTATTATTATTTATATACATTTATGTATGTATATAAGTTGTGAGTTAGGATAAATAAAGACTTAGGCACATTTGTATAATATTAATGATAAAGGTGTAATAAATATATATATATATAAGGGCTTTTTATGTATTAAAATTTTGGGGAAAATTTTGCGATGTTACAATTGAGTATCGCCGGCTTGGCCATAGCTAATGATTATGTATTATTGAAACGAGTCTAACTGTTGTTGTTGTCTAAATCATGAGGTATTAAAGTTTACAACTAGACATGTATGTAGAATTGCTTAAGTATAATGTTGCAAGTATAAATAATTGCATAAACATGGTTACGTAAACTCACATTGGCTAAGGTGAATTATCCTATAAGTGTTGTGAATGTATGCGAGGCGAATCCCAAAGACTCAACAACGTAGCTAGTCCAAATTGAAGAAAACGAAAAAGAAAGAATATCAAGCTTCCAATTCGCCAATTACAAGAGCTTATAATCAAAGCTTCAATTGTAGAAGTAATAGACTATAGAAGAAAGGTATGAGGGAAAGTTTAATCGGATTGAAACGATCGATTTAGAGGTGCAAAGTATAATGGGTCATAGGTGGGTTTTTATACTAATTTTGGAGTCAATTAGCCATTAAAATTGGTCAACACCATAAAGTAAGGTTTTATGATGAATTGGCTATTTGACTAAGACTTTGACTGTTTGACTAAGACTTTGACTAATCAATTTAAGGAATGTGTTAAGTTTATTTTCTTCTGAAATACTACACAAGATGATAGTTGGCTCAGTTGGTTGTCACTGTGTGTTGGTTGGCTGTGGACGCGGGTTCGAGTCCCGGTCTACACAAATCTTTTTTTTTTTGGGCAATTATTTCCCTAAAACTATATTATTCTAAATTCATAATATGATTATATAAGCCCGAAAGTGACTCGAAATATTTTTAAAACGTACAAAAGTGTCGAGATACAAATAATTATTAGTTTAAGGTATTTAAAACATATATTGTTTAAAACAATACATTCTTTTTATCAAACAAAATTAGGGGAAATTTGCGATGTTACACAAACCATTGTTTCACCCTTTACATCCACTACTCAAGCATCTGTTGACAAAAAGTCAGTCTAGTTTTACACCACTTGGACCCATTCCCCCACCTCCATTTCAAACATCTGTTGGCACTACAGAAATGCAAACAGATGTTACATCAACAGAGTCACCAAACCTCTGTCCTTCACCTCAAAATGCCATCATACCATATCAGGGAGATCTAATCTACCTAAGAGCTCATCCACCAGATCAAATCATTGGAAACATTAGAGAGGGTGTGCTAACAAGAAGCCAATCCTCAAATATCTGTCTTTTTGCAGGCTTTCTATCTCTCACATAACCTGTCAAGTACCAAGAGGCACTAAAAGACAACAGTTGGGTAGAAACTATGCAGGAAGAGCTCCTTCAGTTTAAAAGATAACAAGTATGGGAACTTGTACCACTGCCTAAGGATGTTTGTCCAATTGGCACAAAGTGGGTCTTCAAAAACAAAACTGATGAAAGGGGTATTGTTGTCAAGAATAAAGCCAGGCTTGTGGTTCAAGGCTTCAGACAAGAAGAAGGGATAGACTATGATGAAACCTTTGCTCCTGTAGCAAGGTTAGAAGCTATCAGACTCTTTCTAGCCTTTGCTGTCAACCACAACATCAAGGTGTATCAGATGGACATCAAATGTGCATTCCTATATGGCAAAATTCAGGAGGAGGTATATGTGTAACACCCCAACCGATGGGGGAAACATCGGGATGTCACGTATTGATGATTGTTCAGTAGCTCATGGTAAATAATAAATTTCATTATATGATTTAGAAAAATTACATACAATTGTTCTACAAGAATTCGTACATCAAATTGAATAAAACTATGCACACATCTTCAAGCAAATCTTCAAGCAAGTAGAACCTGAAACATGTTAAGTTGAAAATATTTTGGGTCAACAAAAGTTGGTGATAATTACATAGGTTTTGATAATTGAATAAAATTGTTGTGCAATTCATATGTCATGGCAATCTAGCCCATATGTGAAAACATACTAGAAGTAAATCGAGTGCATAATCAACCCTTATGACTGTTGTATTGTGGTACATCCCATACGCTCATGGTTCACTCGTTTATATTGCAGTAACAAACACCCACGCAACCTTTGTAGGAGGCACGTATCCGGGTGGGATTGTCAGTCCAATAGATCTATCAATGTATACCGTCGATTGATCAATGTTTATGCTAGAATTGTGCTTACCCTAGTCATGTTTAAGACATAATGCAACATAGAAAAACACATAGACACATTGATGATTGAATAGCATAAATGATGTTGTAACATGTTTCACCCCAAAAATGGTGATAAAATAGAAAAGGGGCTATGTAAAAACTCACCTTAGCAAAATGTTATATCTGTTGAAAAATTGAATAGTGGTGTTGCCCAAATGTGTCAAGTATCACCCTATAATAAGGTAAATATGTCGAAGTCTATCTAGTCTACAAATGTATATGTTCTAGGGCTTCGAATTAGGGATAAATGCTTGTTTGATTATTATTAAAAATGTTTGATAGTTGAGAGAATATTAGTAATTAATTAGACAAAAATCTTTTTATAGAATTTAAATTTAAGATGGTCACAAGAATTTGTTTTAAAGTAGAAAAATAATTTTTATAAAATTATTTTCTTTAAAATAGAATATTAATTCTATTTATAACAAATTGTCAAAATTTAACTTTAATATTTAAAAATATTAAAATTAAAGAATAATTAGTTTAAAATTTATATTTCTGTTCTAAATATTCAAAAATAATTTGTATAAAATTTTGGTGCAAAAATATTAAAAATTGGATTTATTATGATTTAATTATGATTAAAACTAACAAAAATTGATTAAAAATATTAAATAAATGATTTTTCAGAAATAAAAATCATTTCAGAAAAGTTTATTGTTATAAAAACTCAGATTAATTTTTGTGGAAATTTATAAGATCGTTTTGATATTTTTACAGAATTTTATAAATAAAATAGAATAAATTTGAATTATTTATTATATATATTAAATAAATAAATTTTTGAAAACCAAAAATTGTGAGTGAAACTTTTTCATCAGATTAACTTAAATATATTTTTTTGAATTAATAAAAGAGTTTTAATAATTTAAAACAAATTTATAAAATATAAGTATTATATATAATTAATTTGATTTGTTTGTTTAAAAACGAAACAAGGAAAAAAAATATGCCACTGCCGGGACTCGAACCCGCGTGGCTCAGGAAGATGGCACCAGACACAACCACTTGGTCCAGACCAGTGGTTGTGTTGATTCTTGTTTTATTAAAAATAAATATCATAACAGAAATCATGTTCTTCCCCAATTATAAGCCTTCGAGCCCTAGAATTTGCAATCAAGCAATTCACACAACATTAACCCAATTAATCATGGGGTTAACGTTGTGTATGTTCCGAATAACAAAACCCATCACAGTAATCGAACTTACAAAACTGAATTGATTAAGAACGACCGGTCAAGCCCCGAAGTCAAAATACGAGTAGAATTCCAAGAACAGAGGATAATTATGAGAAATTAGAGGATGAGAAAGAGAGAATGGCGAGTTGTGAAGGTCCAGAAATGCTCAATTTATAGTGTAATGGTCTGGAACGATGAATTGGTAAGGTTGACTTAGTCATGAATGTTTGACGCGTCGTGTTCAGAAATTGGTATGAATTGATTGTTAATTAAACGCGTAATGACTTGTGTTAGGCCGGTAAACGCGTTGTGATGACAATCATAGCTCAATTACGAGTCAATGGTGGTGATTTTGGTAAGTCATTGATCTCAGTTGACTTTCCAAGTCAACTGAGATGAATTTTAAATCGCGTTATATATATAAGATGTCCGGATTGAAACAAGTAATAAGGCCAGAGCAGTTGGTTGTGTGGGTGTGCATGGTTGAACCGGCTGAGGACTCAGGTTCGAACCCCGGCCTCAACAAACAATTTTTTAACAATTATTTTAATATATATTTGATATATATAATATATATATATATTATGAATAATTAGGGTTTCAAAATGCCACAAAAATAATTAAGTGCAAACAATATTAATAAAACTTGTCGTTTTTTATCCAGATTATACGTAACGTACTATTATTAACGCGAAATGTTACAGTCTCCCCTACTTTTAGGAACTTCGTCCCGAAGTTAAAGAAAAAAAACACCAGGTTTACAATTGGTCGACTACCGAAACCTTGATAATTCCTCACTACCTTAACGTACCTGTAAATTCATGATTACGTTCCGGACCGTAATTACCAATTTACCTTACATTAGGGTTTTGTGTCCTTTTATGACTCTACTGATTGTCGAGCAGGTTCGATAGTCTCCACCAGTCGTTGAGCAGGTGGTAGGGCCTCTCCCGACTGTTGGAAAGAAATGATGACCTCTATCAATCGTTGAGTAGGTTGTTTGGTAGTCAACTAATTGATGTACAAGTAAGCAAGTATGATTATAGATATAGCAATTAATTCACATTCAAACAAGCATGCACTCAGGTGTTATGATAATACTTGAATTTATTACTTGAATCAAAAAGTGTCGATACAGAGAATTAAAGAGAAAGTAGGCATCATTCAAATGATGGGGTTTGCTGTTAAGTAGCTGGAGGGTCTCTAGCGGGGTTATTTGGAGCATCAAGAGCGTTTGTAGCAGGGATTCGACAAGCATCCACAAGATGCCCATACCTTTGACAATTGGTGCACTGTCGGCAGGGTACTTGGGTTGGATGGTGATACTGGCAAGTGTCACACTTAGGTAGCTTCCCGTTGTATTGTTTCTTGTTGGGTGGGGCAGTGGTGGCTATTGCAAAATTCCTGACCTTGCACTTTCCGTTGGTTGAGGCTTCAGTTTTGATATCAATGGCAGGTTGGGGAGTATCCTTTTTCTTTTCCCCTTTACGAGTCAGGGTTCCTGCCTTCACATGGTAATCTGTTAGGGTGGCAGCCAAACGCTTTGCTTCCTCCAAAGTAGCAGGGTTCCTTCCCCACACCGTGTCTTAAATCTGCATCGGTAAGCCACCAATGTATTTTTCAATAGCAATGGGCAAGGGGGTGACCTTGTGGGGTAGCAGTAGGCTAAGTTCGTGGAAAACGAGTATTGTAAGCAAGGTTTTCTCCACTATCTTGAGCAAGATCATGAAACTCATCTTCCAGCTTCTTGATTTCATTACGAGGGCAGAACTCTGCCTTCATAATGTCTTTAGCTTGATCCCAAGTTAAGGCTAGTGCAAGCTTCAGCTCCGCGAGTGCGTTTTTCTTCATTCCACCAAGTGAGTGCTCGTTTGTGAAGAACACTCATGTCATAACGGATTTTAAAGTTGTCGGGGCATTCACTGTTGATGAAGGTATTCTCAATACCCTCAAACCATTGTAGGAGTCCCGTAGCTCCTTCTTCACCACTAAACTTTGGGGGATTACAAGAATTAAAGTGCTTGAGGGTGCAGGCTGGAAGACCATTCCCATTCCCGTTGTGGTTTCCATTTCCATTCCCGTTGCCGTTGCCGTTACCGTTCACATTCAACTGGATGACTTGAGCTAGTAAGTTGGGAACCAGAGTTGCGATTTGTTGCGCCATTTGTTGAGAAATGATTGCAGCCAGTTGAGCATCGACACCATTGTTGTTGTTGTTGTTGTTGTTGTTGTGGTTAGTGTCATGGTTATGGTTGTGATTGCTACTTCCTTCATCATGATTGTCACCACTGTTAAGACGAGCGCTGCGACGTGGAGGCATGATCTGTAAGAGACACAATGAAATGAATGAGGTTATATAAGGAATGTAATCATTTATTCATTAATTAAAACGAATAAACGAAAACGTTGACTTATCAAAGATTCTAAATTCTAATAACATATGAAGACATGCTTTAGCCTATAAGTGAACACTCATCTCGAGAATTCCCAGGTAGGCATCCGGGTCCCTCGTCTGATTGGGATATATGCGCAATGCCAGCCTAGACAGAAGACTCAGAATACAGGCGTTCACCCTTCCAGATTGCATGTATTCGTTATTAAAATCTAGAACTTTGACGAGATCTCAAGGTGGTTCAGGTTAAACCTGAGGATATTGCCTTATTAGTCTAAGAGTGGATCCAGTGATGGAGAGCAACCTTCTTGTAGGGATGAAAGTAGGGATATGAAGTAGGAGGGAGATAGAGAATAGCAAGTAAAAGAAGCAAGTACTGGTTAAATCCTATGGTTATAAACTAGATTATTTTTCTAATAACCTAATTCCCTATAACCATGGCTCTGATACCAATCTGTAACACCCCAACCGATGGCGGAAACATCGGGATGTCACGTATTGATGATTGTTCAGTAGCTCATGGTAAATAATAAATTTCATTATATGATTTAGATAAATTACATACAATTGTTCTACAAGAATTTTGTACATCAAATTGAATAAAACTATGCACACATCTTCAAGCAAGTAGAACCTGAAACATGTTAAGTTGAAAATATTTTGGGTCAACAAAAGTTGGTGAGAATTACATAGGTTTTGATAATTGAATAAAATTGTTGTGCAATTCATGTGTCATGGCAATCTAGTCCATATGTGAAAACATACTAGAAGTAAATCGAGTGCATAATCAACCCTTGTGACTGTTGTATTGTGGTACATCCCATACGCTCATGGTTCACTCGTTTATATTGCAGTAACAAACACCACACGCAACCTTTGTAGGAGGCACGTATCCGGGTGGGATTGTCAGTCCAATAGATCTATCAATGTATACCGTCGGTTGATCAATGTTTATGCCAGAATTGTGCTTACCCTAGTCATGTTCAAGACATAATGCAACATAGAAAAACACATAGACACATTGATGATTGAATTGCATAAATGATGTTGTAACATGTTTCACCCCAAAAATGGTGATAAAATAGAAAAGGGGCTATGTAAAACTCACCTTAGCAAAATGTTATATCTGTTGAAAAATTGAATAGTGGTGTTGCCCAAATGTGTCAAGTATCACCCTATAATAAGGTAAATATGTCTAAGTCTATCTAGTCTACAAATGTATATGTTCTAGGGCTTCTAATTGGGGATAAATGCTCGTTTGATTATTATTAAAAATGTTTGATAATTGGAGAATATTAGTAATTAATTAGACAAAAATCTTTTTATAAAATTTAAATTTAAGATGGTCACAAGAATTTGTTTAAAGTAGAAAAATAATTTTTATAAAATTATTTTCTTTAAAATAGAATATTAATTCTATTTATAACAAATTGTCAAAATTTAACTTTAATATTTAAAAATATTAAAATTAAAGAATTATTAGTTTAAAATTTATATTTCTGTTCTAAATATTCAGAAATAATTTGTATAAAATTTTGGTGCAAAAATATTAAAAATTGGATTTATTATGATTTAATTATGATTAAAACTAACAAAAATTGATTAAAAATATTAAATAAATGATTTTTCAGAAATAAAAATCATTTCAGAAAAGTTTATTGTTATAAAAACTCAGAATAATTTTTGTGGAAATTTATAAGATCGTTTTGAGATTTTTACAGAATTTTATAAATAAAATAGAATAAACTTGAATTATTTATTATATATATTAAATAAATAAATTTTTGAAAACCAAAAATTGTGAGTGAAACTTTTTCATCAGATTAACTTAAAATATTTTTTTTTGAATTAATAAAAGAGTTTTAATAATTTAAAACGAATTTATAAAATATAAGTATTATATATAATTAATTTGATTTGTTTGTTTAAAAACGAAATAAGGAAAAAATAATATGCCACTGCCGGGACTCGAACCCGCGTGGCTCAGGAAGATGGCACAAGACACAACCACTTGGTCCAGACCAGTGGTTGTGTTGATTCTTGTTTTATTAAAAATAAATATCATAACAGAAATCATGTTCTTCCCCAATTATAAGCCTTCGAGCCCTAGAATTTGCAATCAAGCAATTCACACAACATTAACCCAATTAATCATGGGTTAATGTTGTGTATGTTCCGAATAACAAAACCCATCACAGTAATCGAACTTACAAAACTGAATTGATTAAGAACGAACCGGTCAAGCCCCGAAGTCAAAATACGAGTAGAATTCCAAGAACAGAGGATAATTATGAGAAATTAGAGGATGAGAAAGAGAGAATGGCGAGTTGTGAAGGTCCAGAATGCTCAATTTATAGTGTAATGGTCTGGAACGATGAATTGGTAAGGTTGACTTAGTCATGAATGTTTGACGCGTCGTGTTCAGAAATTGGTATGAATTGATTGTTAATTAAACGCGTAATGACTTGTGTTAGGCCGGGTAAAACGCGTTGTGATGACAATCATAGCTCAATTACGAGTCAATGGTGGTGATTTTGGTAAGTCATTGATCTCAGTTGACTTTCCAAGTCAACTGAGATGAATTTTAAATCGCGTTATATATATATAGAGATGTCCGGATTGAAACAAGTAATAAGGCCAGAGCAGTTGGTTGTGTGGGTGTGCATGGTTGAACCGGCTGAGGACTCGGGTTCGAACCCCGGCCTCAGCAAACAATTTTTTAAACAATTATTTTTAATATATATTTGATATATATATATATATATATATTATGAATAATTAGGGTTTCAAAATGCCACAAAAATAATTAAGTGCAAACAATATTAATAAAACTTGTCGTTTTTTATCCAGATTATACGTAACGTACTATTATTAACGCGAAATGTTACAATATGTATGTCAACCACCTGGTTTTGAAGACACATTCCATCCTGATCATGTCTACAAGCTTAACAAAGCTTTGTATGGACTCAAGCAAGCACCTAGGGCCTGGTATGAAACTCTTTCCCCACCTTCTCTTATCCATTGGTTTCACAAGAGGTAAAATTGATAAAACCTTACTTTTAAATGGAGAGGGAAAGATTTAATGATTGTTCAAAATATATGTGATGACATCATTTTTGGATCCACATGTAACAAAATGTGTGAAGAGTTTAGGGAACTCATGACAGCAGAGTTTGAAATGAGTGCTATGGGTGAACTTCAGTGTTTCCTTGGTCTCCAAGTGAAGCAGCTGCAAAATGGCACATTCATTCATCAAAACAAATATGTGAAAAACTTATTAACTAGATTTGAGATGAATGACTGTAAGCCATGTTGTACACCCACGAGTACAGTCAAGCTACTCACATTGATGACAAGGATGAACTGGTTGACCAAACACATTACAGATGCATGATTGGGTCTTATTGTACTTAACTGCATCTAGGCCAGACATTATGTTTGCCACTTGTGTTTGTGCAAGATCCCAGGCTTTCACCCAAAATCAAAACCTTATTGCTGTGAAAAGGATATTCAGATACCTAAAAGGTGCTCCCACACTTGGTATCTGGTATCCTGCTAATGGAAACAATGAGCTTTCAGGTTATTCAGATAGTGATTTTGCTGGCTGCCACACCACAGGAAGTCTACATCAGGAGGGTGCCAGTTTCTAGGGAATGCCTTAGTCTCTTGGCAAAGCAAAAAGCAAGCAACTGTTTCAACTTCAACAGCTAAGGCTGAATACAGTGTTTCTGCAAGCTGTTACAGCCCAACTCATGTGGCTTCAAAATCAACTGCTGGATTTTGGGATAACTGCACTAAAGACTTCACTCATGTTGGACAGTCAAGCTGCTGGAAATATCATCAAGAATCCAGTTTCTCACTCAACCACAAAGCACATAGACATCAGACATCATTTTGTCAGAGATAGCTATGAAAAAGGTTTGATTTTTATGCACCATGTTCCAACAGAGGATCAGTTGGCAGATGTGTTGACAAAAGCTTTAGACACATCTACCTTCACAAATCTGATTTCTAGAATTGGTATGCTAAACATGGACTAAAAAAAACAAAAATGTTTTAAATAAAAACATTAAAATGTTTCAGAAAATCAAAGTCCATCCTTAAAAATAGCATTTTGGTTGAACAATCTGTTAAGGATAAAACAACCACTGTTTCATCCACTCTATCCACTGTTAAGTTAAAAAATCTGTTTCAAACATCTGATCAGATAAAACAACTGTTTCTTTATAATATATATATACATATATACATATATCTATCTATATAAAAAAAGAAAACAAAAAAAAAAATCATCAAGTGCTGTTAGCATCATCACTTTGGTAAAACAACAGCTGTTTGCATCAGACCTCTTGGGCAACAGCTGTATACCACCAGATGTTTGGCCATCAGATGTTTGCCACGTCTGCTCCAAAAGCAGAGTTTTAGCCACATCAGTGGTTTCACCAAAGCCTATAAAAAACCCCGTTTTACCACAACAGTCGTTACACTGTCTCATTGTATTTAAAATACTGAAACCACCTTCTTCATCCTCAAACCCTTACTCCAATTCCACTCACTCTCACACTCGGGAATCCATTACACATGGATCTTCAAGCAAAAGCTACCCAGAATTATCTCCCATATCTGGTAAAAACAGATGAAAACGTTTCATTCCATTCCACCATCGACATCATCTTAAAGTCCAAATACCTGACAATCCTAACCGCTGATGCTCCTATTTATCTTGATACCCTCCAAGAATTTTGGTTGAATGCTGAGTTTCTTCTTCAAGACAAAAAAGCCTACATCCATTATCTCAAAAATTGGAGAGACAAGTATCACCATTACCCGTGAACTAATATCCACAACCTTCTCACTCAATGAAATGTCAGGTAAAGACTCTTTCCCTAAGGCAGAGCTTCACACAGAGTTTCAGGAAAGAGGTTATGATGCATAAATGACTGGGTCAACCATTTTCAAAAAGTTTTTCCCACCAGTCATGAAATTTTTCTTTCATACCCTCCTTCTCCGTGTCTCTACTAGTTGCACTTCCTTTAATGAAATCCCATTGAGGATTCAGTACTTGGGTAATGCTATGTTGTCAGACTCTGACTTCAATTTATCCCGAGGACTGTTTATGGACTTAGTATCAAATGTGAAAGCCATAAAGTCTGGGTCTAATAATGCTTTTCTGATTTACCCAAGAATTTTGAGTGTATCCTTCAAAAGGTTTTACCAGAAAAATATTTTAAAAAGGTGAGTCTGTTCAAATAAAGAGTCTAACTGATGAAACTTTCACAAGAATGCTGGGTTCAACTAACTACCCAAAAAAAGTATTAAAAGTGTCAAAAGTTTCCAAAATACAAACAAAGAGGGCTAAGACAATAACTGTTGTCCAAACCTCTGTTATTGAGCCCACTGCTCCTGGTGATCATGGCACTACACCCAGTGCTGTGAAACCCACACCAGCTACCTCCAACAAGAAAACGTCCATCCACAAAAACCTCCACTAAACACAAAAGGGGACTTCTGGAAGATGAGATACCAGAAGAAACACCCTGTTGCAACACAAAAGCAACAAGAAAACTACTGTTGTTACTTCCTCACAACAGTTGGATATATCTCAACCTGACCAAACTCCTCATGAATCCTCACAAAAGGATCATGTTGTAAGCCAAAGGGAAACACATCATGATAAATATGTAGTCACTTGGCCATATGTTCACAGCCCCTCTTCCTAGGGCTAATTCTCTTTTTCACTCCTCCACCTTCACCAAAACATGTTCCTCAAACCATGCAACCTCTGTTTGAGGTTATTGATAAAACTCAGGAAAATCCAGTTCCTCTCCTTCACCCATCAATGAGAGTATACCTCCACAAGTGACTGGGACTGAGGAAAATCAATCAGCAGCCATCCCACAAACAGAAGAGGAGGTTACACCCCTAGAGTTCAATGAAACTCTAGGTGAGTTTTCAAGTGAAGCAACCACTACTGATGTAGAGACCATTGTCTCACAACAGGACAGTGGTTACATAGCTAAGACTTCCTTGAAGGCAACAACTGATTGAGGCCACTATAGTGTCCCCAAAATCAGTTGGAAGTCCCCAGAACCAAGAAAAAGGGGCATCTGGTTCTCATCCTTTGGACTCACCTCCTAGGACTGAACCAGTTACAACTACCACTGGTAGGAATCCAGATGATCCTATTAACTTAGGTGATGGGTTAAAATACCAAGAATTAATGTTCAGTAGTACAGTCCATTGAAACCTCTGTTGCTAATATCAAATCAGATATCAAGACAATACTGGGATCATTGGCTACCCCTTACCAAGAGTCAACCATCCACTGAAGATATTGCTAGTGAGCTATGGAAGTCTGTTTCCCCCATCATCATAGCTCACAGAAAACTAGCAGATCAGACTCATGAAACTTACATGGCTGAAATCAGAAATATGGTAGATGCTAGGTACAAAGATACCCATGCTGACATTCAAGGCAATTAAAGACCATCTGCTGAAGAACACTGGCTCTGCCCCTACACAATTCTCAGAGATGAAGATGATGATGACTTCACAGCTGATGATGCCAAAAAAGGGAGAGAGTGGCAAAGATAGATTGCCAAAGCTAAATCCCTTTGGTTGTCCACCCTCACAAAATGGAAAATCAAAGTCTGCGAACAAACCAGGGGTCTACCCACACAGCACCACAACAACAACAACAACCAAATGTTCAAACCTCCTCTGCTACTGAAACTGCCAAAATCAGCAAAGCAAAGGAAGTTGATACCTCTCCTAATGAAGAAGCTGAAAAAACTGCTAAGGAAAAGAAAAAAGAGGGCTGACACTTTGGAAGTCAAAGCAGAGTTTCTTGGTACAGTTGAAAAAGGAACAACAGCAAGATGTTGAAGATGTGGTTCCTCTAAAAGGAAGAAAATGCCTGCCAAACATGTCAGAAAACCACCATCCAAACTTGCTGCTAAAAACCACTACTACCAAAACCACTGCTGGCCACCAAAACCACTGATACCAACCACAACATCTGAACCTATCAACACAACCACCAAACCAACCACTGAACCTACTACCACAACCACGAATACACCACCTACAACCACTCCACCACCTAAATCCCAAACATCTGCTGGTTCTACAAAAGTGCCAACAGATGTTAACACAACCACTGCCTCTACACCACCACCCACCAATATCTTGTACAAAAGGAAGAGAAAATCTACCTTTGTTGTACAGGATGAAAACATTCACACATCACCACGCTACTACTTCAACCACACAATCTACACCCACATATCTGCCATTTCCCACTTTCATCATTCTCACACACACACCTCACAATTTACATCCCATAGACCACTACCAACCATCACACCATTGGCTGTTCAGTAACCTCTTGAACTTGATTTACTAAAGGGGAAATGCAATCCTTCTACAATACTGAATAACCATCTGAAAGATCTTTTCCCATCTCTTCCACATTTTCTGTTCCCCTAAACATATACCAATATCTAAAATTCAAGGCTTAACAGGCAGATGCCATCATAAAAGAGCAATGCAAAGGGAAAGATGACAGGAGTGTTCAGGGCATCCATTCAGCAGAACTTAGCAAACTGAGAAGGATTTGAAGATTTTGCTAAGACCCTAAGCAACTCCATGTCTACCATGCCTCTCCAGCAGTGACATGGAAAGGGAGGTTAGGGAATCTCTTCTTGAATTAGATCTTGGCAACCATGCCTTATAAAGCAAACAAGAAACAGTTTGCAGGCTGAGACCACTCATGCTCTCAGAGAAGAACTCATAAGATTGAGGACATGGCCAAGAATCCCCCAGCCAAGGTCTCTGCCCCTATTTCAGTAAAGGCAGAGATCCAGCCAGAGCCTTGAAATTCAAAAGAATGAGACAAGAAATTGTGGCTGCAGACTATGGGGAGATGAAGTCTGTTGCAAGATGGTCAGAGCTGAGGTTGGTTGAAACCTACAAGAAGCTGGAAGAAAACAGGAAGAAAGACCCTAACTT
>CM061231.1:115743554-115841054 GCA_030844895.1 Ambrosia x helenae | reverse complement strand
AACACCCCAACCGATGGCGGAAACATCGGGATGTCACGTATTGATGATTGTTCAGTAGCTCATGGTGAATAATAAATTTCATTAAATGATCTAAATAAATTACATACAATTGTTCTACAAGAATTCGTACATCAAATTGAATAAAACTATGCACACATCTTCAAGCATTAATTCGAATCTTCAAACAAGTAGAACCTGAAACATGTTAAGTTGAAAATATTTTGGGTCAACAAAAGTTGGTGAGAATTACATAGGTTTTGATAATCGAATAAAATTGTTGTGCAATTCATGTGTCATGGCAAGTCTAGTCCATATGTGAAAACATACTAGAAGTAAATCGAGTGCATAATCAATCCTTGTGACTGTTGTATTGTGGTACATCCCATACGCTCATGGTTCACTCGTTTATATTGCAGTAACAAACACCCACGCTACCTTTGTAGGAGGCACGTATCCGGGTGGGATTGTCAGTCCAATAGATCTATCAATGTATACCGTCGGCTGATCAATGTTAATGATTATGCTAGAATTGTGCTTACCCTAGTCATGTTCAAGACATAATGCAACATAGAAAAACACATGGACACATTGATGATTGAATTGCATAAATGATGTTGTAACATGTTTCACCCCAAAAATGGTGATAAATAGAAAAGGGGCTATGTAAAACTCACCTTAGCAAAATGTTATGTCTCGTAAAAAAATAGAAAATGTGTTGTGAATGTATGCGAGGCGAATCCCAAAGACTCAACACCGTAGCTAGTCCAAATTGAAGAAAACGAAAAAGAAAGAATATCAAGCTTCCAATTCGCCAATTACAAGAGCTTATAATCAAAGCTTCAATTGTAGAAGTAATAACTATAGAAGAAAGGTATGAGGGAAAGTTTAATCGGATTGAAACAATCGATTTAGAGATGCAAAGTATAATGGGTCATAGGTGGGTTTTTATACTAGTTTTGGAGTCAATTAGCCATTAAAATTGGTCAACACCATAAAGTAAGGTTTTATGATGAATTGACTATTTGACTAAGACTTTGACTGTTTGACTAAGACTTTGACTAGGACTTTGACTATTTGACTCAAGGCTTTATTTAAAAAAAAAAAATCTTGTATGTGAAAAAAAAAAGAATTTAGAATCATATTATTATATTATTATTATTATTTATATACATTTATGTATGTATATAAGTTGTGAGTTAGGATAAATAAAGACTTAGGCACATTTGTATAATATTAATGATAAAGGTGTAATAAAAAAAAAATATATATATAAGGGCTTTTTATGTATTAAAATTTTGGGGAAAATTTTGCGATGTTACAGTCTCCCCTACTTTTAGGAACTTCGTCCCGAAGTTAAAAGAAAAACACCAGGTATACAATTGGTCGACTACCGAAAACCTTGATAAAATTTCTCACTACCTTACGTACCTGTAAATTCATGATTACGTTCCGGACCGTAATTATCAATTTACCTTACATTAGGGTTTTTGCGTCCTTTTATGACTCTACCGATTGTTGAGCAGGTTCGATAGTCTCCACCAGTCGTTGAGCAGGTTGTAGGGCCTCTCCCGACTGTTGGAAAGACATGATGACCTCTACCAATCGTTGACTAGGTTGTTTGGTAGTCAACTAATTGTTGTACAAGTAAGCAAGTATGATTATAGATATAGCAATTAGTTCACATTCAAACAAGCATGCACTCAGATGTTATGATAATACTTGAATTTATTACTTGAATCAAAAAGTGTCAATACATAGAATTAAAAAGTAGACATCATTCAAATGGTGGGGTTTGCTGTTAAGTAGCTGGAGGGTCTTGATCTCGATTTAGTTTAGGGCATCGGTTACGGAAATGATTTGGGTTTCCACATTCATAGCATTGACCATAGTTGTATTTACCAGGACGATTAAGATTAGCAACCTGAGCAGGGTTGGTTGGTTGGTGTTAGGGTTTGGGGACTCACGACATGTGTTGACCAGATGGCCATACCTACCACAATTGGTGCACAGGCGACACACTGAAACAGTGGGGTGATGTCGTTTGCATGTGTTACACAATGGAAAGTTTCTTGTATAGGGTTTCTTGTTAGAAGCTTGTGTAGTGAGGTTTACATTAGGATCCCTGGTCTTGCGCTTCTGGTTCTCGGTAGTTACCGCGGCCACAATACTTGTTTTCTCGCCTTTCCGAACTAAGGTCCCGTTCTTTATGTGATTTCCATCGCCATTTCCATTTCCATTGCTGTTCCCATTCATTGGGATGACTTGAGCCAACAAGTTAGAAACCAGAGTTGTGATTTGTTGTGCCATTTGTTGGGAAATAATCGCAGCCAGTTGGGCATCAACACTTTTGTTGTTTTTGTGTTGTTGTTGGTTGGTGTTGTGGTTGTTGTTACTTTCCTCTTGGTTTTCACCACTGTTATTGCGAGTGCTGCGACGTGGAGACATGATCTGTAAGGGACACAATGAAGGTTCAATGTGGCATGAAATGAATGAGGTGATATAAGGAATGTAATCATTTATTCATTAATTAAAACGATAAAACGAAAACGTTGACGTATCAAAGATTCCAGATTCCAACAACATAGTGAAGACATGCTTTAGCCTATAAGTGAACACTCATCCCGAGAATTCCCAGGTAGGCATCCGGGTCCCTCGTCTGATTGGGATATATGCGCAATGCCAGCCTAGACAGAAGACTCAGAATACAGGCGTTCACCCTTCCAGATTGCACGTGTTCGTTATTAAAATCTAGAACTTCGACGAGATCTCAAGGTGGTTCAGGTTAAACCTGAGGGTTTTGCCTTATTAGTCTAAGAGTGGATCCAGTGATGGAGAGCAACCTTCTCGTAGGGATTAATGTAGGGATAAGAAGTAGGAGGGAGATAGAGAATAACAAGTAAAAGAAGCAAGTACTAGTTAAATCCTATGGTTATAGACTAGATTATTTTTCTAATAACCTAATTCCCTATAAACCATGGCTCTGATACCAATCTGTAACACCCCAACCGATGGCGGAAACATCGGGATGTCACGTATTGATGATTGTTCAGTAGCTCATGGTGAATAATAAATTTCATTAAATGATCTAAATAAATTACATACAATTGTTCTACAAGAATTCGTACATCAAATTGAATAAAACTATGCACACATCTTCAAGCATTAATTCGAATCTTCAAACAAGTAGAACCTGAAACATGTTAAGTTGAAAATATTTTGGGTCAACAAAAGTTGGTGAGAATTACATAGGTTTTGATAATCGAATAAAATTGTTGTGCAATTCATGTGTCATGGCAAGTCTAGTCCATATGTGAAAACATACTAGAAGTAAATCGAGTGCATAATCAACCCTTGTGACTGTTGTATTGTTGGTACATCCCATACGCTCATGGTTCACTCGTTTATATTGCAGTAACAAACACCCACGCTACCTTTGTAGGAGGCACGTATCCGGGTGGGATTGTCAGTCCAATAAATCTATCAATGTATACCGTCGGCTGATCAATGTTAATGATTATGCTAGAATTGTGCTTACCCTAGTCATGTTCAAGACATAATGCAACATAGAAAAACACATGGACACATTGATGATTGAATTGCATAAATAATGTTGTAACATGTTTCACCCCAAAAATGGTGATAAATAGAAAAGGGGATATGTAAAACTCACCTTAGCAAAATGTTATGTCTCGTAAAAAAATAGAATAATGTGTTGTGAATGTATGCGAGGCGAATCCCAAAGACTCAACAACGTAGCTAGTCCAAATTGAAGAAAACGAAAAAGAAAGAATATCAAGCTTCCAATTCGCCAATTACAAGAGCTTATAATCAAAGCTTCAATTGTAGAAGTAATAACTATAGAAGAAAGGTATGAGGGAAAGTTTAATCGGATTGAAACAATCGATTTAGAGATGCAAAGTATAATGGGTCATAGGTGGGTTTTTATACTAGTTTTGGAGTCAATTAGCCATTAAAATTGGTCAACACCATAAAGTAAGGTTTTATGATGAATTGACTATTTGACTAAGACTTTGACTGTTTGACTAAGACTTTGACTAGGACTTTGACTATTTGACTCAAGGCTTTATTTATAAAAAAAAAATCTTGTATGTGAAAAAAAAAGAATTTAGAATCATATTATTATTATTATTATTTATATACATTTATGTATGTATATAAGTTGTGAGTTAGGATAAATAAAGACTTAGGCACATTTGTATAATATTAATGATAAAGGTGTAATAAAAAAAATATATATATATAAGGGCTTTTTATGTATTAAAATTTTGGGGAAAATTTTGCGATGTTACATAAATCACTTCACTAATTTACTTAACTGAATCACTTTTTTGGAGGCAACACTTAACTGATTCACTTCATTGAAATCTTTATTTTTTTAGTTTTCCTTTTTTTTTAAATTACCGTTTAAAGAACCGTTTGTAAAACTTAAAAAATAAAACCGTTCCATTAAAATTAAAAAAAATATCAATTAAAATAAAACATACAAACACCTAAATTTACTCGTCGCGTTCATCATCCTCGTCGCCTTCAACCTAGTAACGCTCCCATTCGTATTTCGCCGCGATTTCTTCTTTACGTTTCAAAACCAATTCCAAAGATTTACCTTTGAGGTGGTCGTGCGGTTTTGAATACATATTCAAGTCGTGGTCATGCTGCGTTTGTCTCAACAATTCGCGTTGTTCCTCTAAAAACGCTAAAGTTTTTTCGCCTTGTTGAGATTGTAGGGTGACCAACTGGTTCAGCTTATCTTCTTTCATCACTCGGTATGACCCAAATTCGTCAACCCCAGGATGATTTGCTTGAAGACTTGGCGGCAACAGCTTTCTTATTTTTTTTTTTCGTTTGGGCCTCGTGGGGTTGGTATCTTCATTGAGATCCGGAATGTGGCTAGTGGGGGTGGAGACGTCCGGTGTGTAAAAGGCAGTCGCCTGATAGTTGCCGTTTTTCGAAGACTTCCATCTCTTATCGGAATGACTATCGGAAGATTCTTCACCCACCAACGCTTGCTTTTTTCACTTGTCGTGATCTTTTACAATCTCCCATGCCGCTTGATGATTAAAACAAGAAGGATGACTTTTTCTGTAATCATTCAACACTGTTTGCATGACGTTAAGATCACCACATCCACTCCCTCGTAGGCTCTCTTATATTCAAGCAAGTAAAATATGTTTTAGAAAAATTTATATAATTAAATAAAATCGTAAGTTAAATATATTGTCACACCCCGCCAAGGCAGACACGCGAGGTGCGACTTTGAAAGATTTCCAAGCACAAAAGGTCACACGAGCATTAATTAAAACAAAGTAGGAACTTTCATTAAATAACCAAATGCGTTCAACATTAGTTAATTGTTTAATTCTAAAACCATTGTATGTAAATGTCTAAAATTATTATGACAACCCAACGGTCCAAAAGAAGGTATCCCACAAATGCTCGCACGCGACCCCTGCAAGTTCCATTGTCCATGCTAATTTCCTGAAAAAACGTGCATGTAAAAATATATGGGTCAACACAAAGTTGGTGAGTTCACGGGTTTTCTATATGGTGGACATGTAATCCGAAAACCAACTAAATCATTGCCTAGCTAGGGCAATAATCAATATGTGATCTGACATGAGCCCATAACCAAACCTTGACATGTTGTTCCTCGCCCATTGTACACTAAAGACAATGAATAATGTGAAATACAAGCACTCTTTTGATATCTGTCATCCGGTCAGAACGACTGACCAAGAGTGGGGGTGTCAGCCCAATAGATCTATCCCGGTGTTTAATGGCTAAGTCCATAGCTAATGGTTATGGTATGATGTATGACACGAGGGCTTAATGGATCCTGAACCTTGATGTCTCATGTTCACATAATAGTCATGTATTGTAACTGAAAACTGTACGCATGTTATTCCCCCGGAAAAATGTAAAAATTGTAAAAAGGGGCCGTGAATACTCACTTGATGTCTGGATGCTAAACTGAACTGAATCTGGCACTATGTGTCTGTCTAGGAACCCTAAATGCATTTAAAAGCAACTTAGGCCTATGTTTGGTTCTAACTACCATGCAACTGTTCACCCGACTGTAACACCTATGGACTAGGGGCTTATGTACCACTATCCACGGGTGTCACACACTGTATGTGTCAGTAATTGTTCGTTTTGTTATCCTGGTGGCTATGTTTATCCGGTCTTTGGCAAAACATATGTTGTGACTTACTAAATGTTACCGTGTGGCTTTTATGTCACAGTTTTGTAAGCCTAACGTAAATTATGGACATATTTTACTATAATATTGTGTAAAATTAACATATCTTGGCACTTTGTCTTCAAATGTACGCATTTTTAAGCATTTAAGATAGGTTTCTAGGAAAACCATTGTGTTAAAGTGGTTAACACATGTTTTTGTTGTTCTTAACACATGTTTTCAAAACATAGTTTAGTGTATGTTACAAAACTAAATGATTTTGGCTTAGATCGTATTGACCCCATACACTCACGCATACATTCAAACGTATGTGTGGGGGTACGTAAATGTCCATATACGAGTTCTATCATGCATGTATTCGTATATATATGTGATCGAGTATGTGTAAGCTAAAACATCAATCTTTTAACATAAAACTTAAGTATTTTAGTTAATTTAACTTAAACAACTCCTGGTTATAGTGTGCGAAGGTGTGTGTACTCGGGTGACCATTACATGTGACCGAAATACGTATAAAAGAAGGAAAATGGTTCGGTTATTATACCTTGGTGATATTGGTTATGGAAGTAAAGAAAAAAATAAACAAAAAATCAAAATAAAGAAACTCACGGGTACCAGCTCGTTAACTACAACCAGATTTTTGTTCACGAACCACTACCAGCATGGGTGGCGGCGGTGTTACCGTGCTGGTAAGGGGGTACCCGTGACCAATTCTGGTGGCGCCCCGTCCCCCCTTATACCCTAGTTTTTATTTTTATTACTTCGATATCAAGAAACTGAATCATCATCGTCTCCTCAATTGTTGTTCTATTAATTTCACACCAGGTCGATAAGCAAGCTTTAAATCAAATATAAACTCCAATCATATTAGATAACGGATTTTGATCGGCATCGTTTTTGTTCAGAACACTTGAGGTTTTTTTCTGGATTTGTTTTCTCAATTACCAAGATGTATATGGTGTTTTAATTTTCTTTTGTATTTCAGTATTGCTATTCAGTGTTCCATTTTTTGTTTATTAGTTTTGAATATTTTTCAAATTCAATACTTGTCCTTTTTATCTTAGTTTTTCTTGAGTACTGCTTTCGAATGACTATGCCTTTCCAAACATTGATCGTATGGGTAAAAAAAAATATGTTGTAAATAGGTAAATAAAAAAATTATAAGTTAAAAGATAGGCATTTATAAATTTTAGAATTTACATAAATAAGGGTAAAATAGTCCTTTATAAAAAGGTTTTTAGTAAACCGGGTATATTTGATATTTAAAATATTTTATAGGGGCATATATGATATTTTTAATTTTGCATGGGTATATACGATATATTTGAAGTTTGTAGGGGTATATATGAAATTGACCCTAAATAAAAATGGATATCGTGTTTAGGTAGTTTAAACGTAACTATTTTGTACCCCACTTACGGTGTGCGCATATAATGTATATATGTGTGGCCCTTGGGGGGCAAAAGTAAAGTTGAACAAGTTTTAACGTTATTTTACTAATTTCGTGAAAATAACGTTAAAAACGATGGACGGTTAATCATGCATCATGTGGTGGCGTGGTTAGCCAAAAGACAAAGGGGTACATGCACCGATCGGGTTTCTCCCGATTGCTAAGTGTTCTGTGCCTTATATCCAAGGCTTGATACCAAACCACATCAAGCCGGGGGTCTCACTGGAAGCAGTCTCTCTATTCTTAGGAGTAGAGGTAAGGCTGTCTACATCTTACCCTCCTCAGACCCTACCTTAGCTTTGCTATAGGTGGAATTAACTGAGTATGATGATGATGATGAAACGTAACTATTTTGTAGCAATCTGGGATAAGTTTGTCATTATAGAATAGTAATGGGTATGAAATAAAAAATATTCTAGGCCAAAAATGTCGTATTTGTGTCGATGTATGAATATGAGTCTTGATTGGGTTTGTGTGTGTGAGATGATAATCTGTGCTTTAAAAATTCCTAACAACAATCCTAACTTTCAGACATTTTTCTTCTGGTGAACCTTTTTTAACTGATGACTAACCAAGTTAGTAGACGTTGCCATGGCATGCCAACGTTCACGTCGCCATGTCAACGTCCATCTCAGTATCAACATATGCCATGTCAGCATCCATGTTAGGGTTCACGTCATCATCCATGTTAGTGTTCGCATGCCACGTCATCTTCCACGTCAGCGTGGGCATGCCATGTCAGCATCCACTAAGTTAGTTCTCAGTTAACAATAGTTTATTGTCGGTCAATACATTGAAAGTTGGGATCGTTAATGAAAAATTTTAAAGTACAGATTATTACCAGTCATAGGGTGAAAGTTTGGATTAATAAAATCCAATTTGTATAATTCTATCTTGTATTTGGATCCCTCATCCCGTAAAGACAGCCTCGGCCTAAGGGCATGTGTAGTGGATGGACGTTATGGGGCGTTATAGGGAATAAAATATTATAAAGTAATAGAAAGGGCGTTATGGGAAAAGAGGGTGCAGTGGGATTGGGCGTCATGGGGCTTTATAAATGATTGGGTAATCATTGGTTAATTATTTTTTCTTATATAAATAATAATATTAATAATACTAATAATAATAATAATAATATTAAAAGAAAATTTATTAAATTAAAAAAATAATAAAAAAATAATATTTAATATTAAAAAATAATATTTAATATTAAAAAATAATATTTATTAAAATAAAAAATAATAATAAAAAAATAATATTCAAACACTAGAATTTCAAACGGTTACTGTTCAAACGTTTAAAATTCAAACGTTTCCCCCCAAATATTTGAATTTCAAACGTTTGAATTTCAAACCTTTTCCCCCCAAACGTTTGAATTTCAAACGTTTGAATTTTCTAACCCTATAAATACAAGACCATAACCTCATTCTTAATCACAAGTATCCCTCAAACCAATGAAAGATATGGGTGCGGTTATCCTTACGAAGCTGCCGGACCTTCCGATCTCCGGCAATACTCTCTCCGGAGAAGACGACTACCATTTTCATCTCCTCATCCTCCACAACCAATGTTCTCTCCTCCTCCTCCACAACCCATGTTCTCTCCTCCTCCTCCTCATGCTACTCAACTAATGTTCTCTCTTCCTCCTCTTGCTACTTAACCAATCTTCTCTCCTCCTCTTACCGGACCCATTCCTCCTCTACCAGGGTATACTCGACCAACACCAGATGCGGATCTCACTGATGAGGAGTGCCTTTGGGCCTTTGATTACACCATGGCTGAGATGGGAATGGGGCGTCTACGGTTGGTGGAGACTCAACCGAACCCCACCCCCACTACCAGGGTACACCCACCCCCCACCACCAGGGTACACCTACCCTAAACTCTCCTCTTCGGGAGCCATATGAGGAGGAGTACGAAGCAGCTAGAGCTGCTATGGAAGAAGAATGATACTACTACTACTCGGGATCAACTCCTGAGTATTTCCGCATCCACTCGGATGCGAGGTCCGACGGTCGCGATAGCGACCGTGATGTGTCACCTCCAGAGTATACACTTGAGGACTAGGACAATTACTCTCCGTAGTGGGGGGTTTAGGATTAATTATGTAACGTTTTAATAAGTAGTTTACGATTAGGTACCGTTTTTGTAATAAGTAATTTAGGATTATATAATGTGTTTATGTAATGGTTTATATTTAAATTTTATATAATGCGTTTATCTAAACTAACATTAAACACAAAAAACAAATAAAACATTAAAACTAATAATTAAACATAAAACATTAAAGCATAATATTAAACATTACACATTAAAACACTAAACATTAAACATTCAACAAAATAAAAGCGCATCATAGACCACGACAAAAGATTGGTGATGTGGAAGTCGCTTTCGTAGCGTTGCCGATAAGCGTCGTGTGTGAGTTGAATTCCCATCTGTTCGCTAACGCCAGGGTTCGCCTCCATCGTCGCTTCATAGACGGCGTGCCATCTCCTACAGTTATTTTGTATGGCAGACCACTTAGTGGCGATTTGATCAACGTTACGGTTGTTCGTTTCGCTAATTCGGTTGTATTCGTCCAAGACATTGTGCCAAAAATCCTCCCTATTTGAATTTTCCAACGGTTCTTTCATTGATAACGCTCGCCATCATCCCAACCCTCCCACCCAAAACACCACCATAACGCCTGAGGGGGCGACGTTCCCGGCACTATGAGGCTCATGGCGCCACAAAACGCTTCCACTACACCCACACTAACACCCCTATATCACGAAGTTTATTTTAATGATCATGAACTGAATACAATGTTGAATTGTTGACAAAGAGAATTTGGCTCTTTACTTGCTCAAGGGACATTTTTAGTTTTCTTGATCTTCACAATCAAAAATCCTGTCATGTTCCACGCCTTATCTATTTGTATTAATATATATTATCTATTTATGTACATTGAAATGCTTGAAATTGAAATACCAAATATTCTAATAATTAAAATCATGTTTTGAATGTCTTGACAGATGCAATAAGGATAGATTCTACTCTATATCTGAAACTATAGATACAAACATATACACTTATTTAGATATATATATATATTCATGCACTTTGAGGTAAAACAATTATAACCAAACATGGAGAAATATAATGTGAGCAAGTTTATGCCGAAGTGTAAATGGATTCGTAAAAACATCATCTATATAGGCTTGTAAACGACTCGAATGAACATGAACTGAAAATGTTCATGTTCTTTCGCTTAAGTCTTAACCTTTAACAAACAAATGATCGGAAATGAACAACAAAACGAACGTGGTTTTCTTGTTCATGTTCATTCATTAAGAAAATAAATATGCTTGTTTATGTTCGTTTGTAAATAGTTTTATATGAACGGTTCATGAATGGAAACCAACACAAATAAACATCATAATGCTTGTTTATGTTCGTTTGTTAATAGTTTATATGAATGGTATGAAGGGAACCAACACAAGTAAACATCATAAGTTGTAATGTGCCTATTTGACCTAAAAAATGAATAAAACTAGATTAAATTGTATTGTGCCTAAGAAGTTTTAGTGAACATACAAACGAACGTAAAATAAGAAACTTTTATACATTTGTTAACTAAAGAATATAAATGAACGTAAACGAATGAACATAAATATAAATAAATCTAAACTAATGAACTTTAAAAAGCTTTCACAAAAATAAATGAATAAAAGAGACATGTGTTCATGTTCGTTTGTTTAACTAAATGAACAAAAAAATTGTTAATGTTCATCCATTTATTATACAAACGAACATAAATGAACTTAATGCCAAATGTTTCAGTAAATATTCAATTCGTTTACAGGCCTACAACATGTATATCTAGAGATGTGTGAGTTTGACAATCAACCGATTAATAAGGGAGGGAGTGAAAACATAAATTGACTATTTTGACGTGCTTTTTCTTGCTGGTTTGAAAACGTCGAGTTTATTTTTGTTTGTTACGACTAGTTTAGAGTGAGACCTAGAATGTCGAGTAATTTTTTAGGTGTTGCTCTATTCAAATTAATTTGTAAGAGGCAAATACATAAGTGATGACACATGTTTTTGTTTGTTTTGTGGTACTATGTTTTTGATAATTTAGTGAATAATATTCAATCTTGTTGTAACCACAAAGTTGTACTTCTGGATATTCGGATATCAATCTATAATTAATGAAGACCATATCACATTTAAATTATAACAACTAGCATGATCAATATTCAAAGTTGGCATTGATATGACCTCTCAAAATTTACAAAGATTCTCACTAGGGATAACGACCCCTTTACATAAACACGAAACTAAGACGACCCCTTATTGATCCATGACAAAAGTCTAAGCTTAGATTGAAAGAAGAGTTGTCAAATAATAGTTTTTAATGTTCTTTTTAGAAAACTCATTGATTTTTAGCCTGATCGAAATATATTCTAAACAATTTTGAAACGACATACATGAAAGTATGAAAGTTAATTAGGGGTACATCATGTTAGTTCTTCTTTAAAGTGAGAATTCTATTGGCAACAAAAGAGAAAGTTAAAAGTGTTATATAGTATGTTGTCAATATTGACTAGCGGGTCTTAATTTGAATTATAAATTCGATTTGTCTTGAAATTAACATAATCTAATTGACATGAATGTAGAGTTGTTTTAAAAGTGGTTAATTATGTTAGGCGATAATTCTGACTCATTTAAAGAATTTGAAATACAAGGAGTTGTTATGTCAAGAAAGATAAAGATCAAAGTTGCCTACCTAGTCATTCTTATCACTTTGTATCTAGTTTTGCTAATAACAAAGTGATAGATATTAGATTTTTTTTGGTGTCATGTATTACATATTTAGATGCCATGAGAATATTCTTGGATGTGGATAAAAAATGGTGCATTTGCTTAGCTTAGCTACAATGATCGATAACGTTACTAAACAAAGGAAGAATGTACTTCTAATGGCAATAACAATGAGTCAACGGCAACCCTTATGCCACTTACCTTCGAATATCCGAATATTTCTTCACTTTGGCTGCTGATTTGATTTAGAGGTATCATTTCACCCGTCTTATTGTAAACGATAAGTGCGATTTAACACTTTCCTTAGACCATTTTATCCAAATTTGAATGTTCTTGTTTTCATGTTTCAATATTGAGAAAATATCATAAATGAAACAACTGTTTTTTACTATGTGTTGTGTGAGGTGTGAAATGTGAACTTTTAAATGGTGACGGACCTAAATATTATTATTTGGGGTTGTTCTTGGGAGGCTTAACAGAACTTTTAAATGGTGCGATCGGGATTTTGCCTACAAATTGCACTATTCTATTAAGGGGGCCGTCCCCTTGACTAACAAGTAGGTCCGCCAATGAACATGGTGTGTTAACATATGTGTCACGTTGGCGGTAGGACTTTCACATTTCACACTAAGCAACATGGGGAAATATGAAATGTGACCTGGTTTTAATCACTGGTTAATTATTGTCTTAAGTTATTATTATATTTCTTTAGTATTTTAATTTAAATTAAATGCTAATAATAATTAAAATTTGAGTAAATTACTATATGAGTTCCTGTGTTTTGGTGGTTTTAACTAGTTAAATTCAAATTCAAAATGTTTAACTATCTGAGCACCTGGTTTTGCAATTTATAACTATATGAGTCCATTTAACTAACTCCATCCATTGAAGTCTGTTAGTTTTTGTGAAAAGACGAAAATGCCCTTTTTATTTAACAATACATAAAAGCAGAATAAATATCAAACCTCTCTCTCTCTCTCTCTCTCTCTCTTGTTTCCAGACACCTAATTGAGTTGGGCTATAAAATCCCCTTCTTCTTCCTTTGTCTGCATAAACAACAACACAACACACACTTGTGTGTGTGTCGAGAGCCCCTGACCAGAAACCACCTCCGGCGCCGCCTTCTTCTTCTTCTCCGGCAAGTTTCTTTCTTTCCTTCCTTCCTCCACCCTCTCCCTAAATCCGATAACACAACCCTTTCCTCCTCTTGTTGTACGATAATCAACAACCATCTCCTTTGTTTCTATTAATAACCATCGGATCACCATAACCCGATAACCCTTCTGTCCCATCGAGCCACCATCGAACCGATTAACCATCTCTTCCTCTCTGTCATCGTGACCGGGCAGTCGCCAAGGTATGGCGACTGTCATCGGGCCCTTATAACCCTACACTGATCAGTATAAACCTCCTATTTCTGATATGTTCTTATTAACCAATAACCCACTGTCATCGAGCCTCAAAACCAAACTTGTCTCTGATCTACATCTTCTAATCAACATGAGAACAATTAAAAATTAGAAATCAAAGCAATGGCGAAGGTGGTGGCGGTGATGGGAGAGGTGGCAGGGGCAGGGGAAGAGGCATAGGGGGAGAACGTGCTATGAAAGTGTTTGCTGAAGATCTGGATGCAGATCTAGAGAAGTACCATATCTAACAATCTGGGTCATGAACTGGTAGGGCGTCGTGGTCATGATGGATGTGGATGATAAGAGGGGTTTGGTGTAGTGGGGGTGGGTGGAAGTGTGGTGGTGCAGTGGGGGTGGTCGGAGGTGCAGTGGCAGTGGTTGCAATGGGGATTGGTGGTGGAGGGGAGGTGGTTGTGTAATGGTTTAGAGGAGGAAGAGAGATACAGATGGTGTGTGTATAATGTACATATATATATATATATATAATAAAATAGGTAAAATATTATTTAAGTACTTATGCATCAAATGCTTGTACCTTATGTGTAAATGACTCTTTTGCCCTTGTACTTAACTGATATATTGGATGGCGTTAGTTAATTGGACTCAGATTGTTGCAATTTGAAAAACCAGGTGCTCAGATAGTTAAACATTTTAAATTTGGATTCAACTAGTTAAAACCACCAAAACACAGGGACGCAAATAGTAATTTACTCTTAAAATTTAGAGAAAAAGGAAAAATATATTTAAATTAAGCTTAAAAAAACAATACGTATAGTTAAAATTATTTTTTCCACACTTTCTTTGTATTCGATATCTATTGAGGTTGTTACCCGTTTTCCTATGTTATTTCTCCTTAGCGGAAAGAATCGGTTCTTCTTCGGTTTCAAACTCGTCATCTGTGTAGTTGAGATCTATTTTTGTATGAGCATTTGAGCTACGGTGGGACATATAATTTTTTTAGGCGAGGATGTTTTTGTCTATTTCAATGATTCATCAACGGCTCGTTGAACCACTTAGTTGATTTTCTAAAAACGCTTCATACTGGTCTTTGAGAAAAAGTAAGGTTCATATCAACGTAACATTCAACACAAGAAATGTTATACAAAGTGAGATCGTCCAAGCTGCTTGACTGGTTGTTCCAATTTTTGTTATCGATGTTACAAAAATCTCAGGTACGGGTATGGGTACGGGCTCGGGTTCCGGTTCATATGCTCCTAATACTTAGGTATAGATTTTTGTCGGGTAAAGGTATTAGGTGTTAGGTATGGGTTGTGTATATTGGGAACCCAAGCGGATGTGGAGCGTGGTTGGTTTGTGTCACAACCTCAAATTCCACTGCGGGGTTTTTATCGCGAGGCGCGTGACACAGTAGGATCCCATAGCCATTAGTTACAAGAACGACTCTAAATACCCAAGCCATTTAGTTCGTTATCAAAATATAGTTTACCGTTTAATTCAAAAAGTTTAGTTAATTGCGAAAGCGTAAAACAAACATAAATAGTTTAACAACGCGCCCAAAAACCAAAGTAATGTAAATCAAAATAAGTTTAATAATGTTTAAATCCCAAAGACACCAATAATGCATGCCCTAATGTGCTTCAAACCTAGCGACCTGCAAAAGCATGCTAGCGTGTGTCAACATAAAGTCGGCGAGTTCACAGTTTAGAGTAATCAACAGTTAAGACGTTTAACAAAAACCAACTACTAATTTCAACGTATGCCAAGGGTAATCAATAGTTAAGACGTTTAACAAAAACCAACTACTAGTTTCAACGTATGCCAAGGGTAATCAATAGTTAAGACGTTTAACAAAAACCAACTACTAGTAACTAAACAATGTGGTACCGAGAACTGACAGATGTTTTCCTTCCACCAAAGTTGTGATACCCTGCAATTTCAGGTTCTCGCTTTAACTAAACTCTAGTTACATTCCTTGCATTTTACTTAACTAGGGTTAGCTAGATAGGACACACGTTGCACAGTTATAGGTTAATAACTATATGAAGTGGTAATTCGGGGAATTACCAGACTGTATACATGATTAGTGAACCTCGGACGTTGGTGAACAATGAAGTTAAATAATTGTGAATTAATTAATTGAGATTGATTGCAATTACGTGCTTCTATGATACTTTGTGAAACTATGTGCAAACTGTATGTGATTACGTGAACTTAAATCGAATACGTTAATAAAAATCATAATGAATGGACCATTAGGATGGTTGGGGTCTTAACACATGGGGTTACACTTGTTATGGTCCAAAATAGCGAAAACGTTGAAGGAAACAGGCCGGGCAACGAAGCAGGGCACTCGAAGCGAGCCGTGGAGCTGTGAGCGGCCGCTCACAGGCTCCGCGCGGCTGCTCACGGGGACCTGTCGAACCTTCACCGCCTTAAACATGTATTTAAGCAACCTTAAGCCTCTTGTATCTCCTAAAATCAAACCCTAATCGCCCCCACTGCCCCATTACGAAATATTAACCACTAAACACCTGCTAAGGCGCAAGAACATCGATCGGGAAGCTTCAAGAGCATTCGGTTGATTGTTTTGCAGAGCTTGCGGTATAACCTTCAATCTCTTGTGTTTTAATATTTCTTAATATGTTATAAAAACCTATAACTAAGTTTTTCCAGGTCTGAAACCTTTGCATAAAGATTAAAACTTGAAGTTTATAAAGATTGAATGGGTTAAACCTAATTCTATGCGATTAGAAATTGATAGGTTGCATGTTGCGCATGTTTGTGATGTTTTGATCTTTAGGGTTTATGATTTTGCATGTGTTATGATAGGTTCTGATCATGCTAGGTCTAGTGAATGTTTTATGATGATTTTTGATTGTTGTTGATCGATTATACGCACACGTGAATAGTTTAAATAGGAGTTTATGAATGATTAAAATCAGGACAGAATGTTTGGGTCAACTTGTAGGGTCTGTTATGTGACTTAAACATGATGGTTTTGATGATTTCTTTGCATGGTTGTATTATACCTGGTCTTAGCTTTTCATAATGGGTAAAATCGATTGATTTGGATGTCGTTTGAATAGTTTTTGGAATTTTCTTTGAATAAAGGTCATATCAGATTTTTGGATTAACAAACTGAGTCAACTTTAAACAATCATAACTCGAGTTTTACAAGGAATTAAGTTATGAAATTTGGACAGTAGGTTAACATTGTAATAAATCAGATTTTCCAAGTGGATTCATCCAATTTGGATAAATACACAATGTTTGGGAAGTTTTCTACTAAACTGATATGTTGTGTGTATTTTCTGAACGTAGCTGTGTTCAGTGAATTTTCATAATTTTTGTACAAGGTTTTATCATAAACGAAAAATAGGGAATTATCCATTAGACCCTCTAGAACATTTGGTAAACTTTTGGGAGTCTAACTCACTGGATAAGTATTTTTAATAAATTAGTTTTCATGGCGCATAATCTGTCCTGAAAACGCAGATTGTGTATTGTGAGTTTATGTGACTAATTGGAGTCCTATGTGGTATGTATATAACATGTACTTGAATAGGCAATTATATGAGATGAATATGAAGGGTAAAACTAATAATAACCAACATATTCACCAACGGGTCCGTAGGGTTTACTCATGCATGTAGAATCACTAGGTGTCACTTATACGATTTTGAACATTTAAACGTCTTGGACAAACGGGTTATATGGTGTAATGGTATTACACATATACCCACTTAGTGACACATATACTAGGGAGTCGGTAGCACACCCTACTTTGGAGTTTGGATTTACTTGCTTGCATACTAAGGTAAGTTTCACTACTTTTTTCTCAAAAGCATGCGTCTCAGGGTGAGACAACTTTGATAAACGTTTTCTAGTCCGGTTTGGGATTACTTGAACATTGACTCTTTAGGAGAGTCCGTTACGAATCCTCGGGGAGGATTGCGCTTTGATTAGTTTAAAACTTATTGGTCCTTTGTGAACTAAACACTCTATCACTTGAAAAGTCTTTACATATTATTGGGTTAATCGCTGGGAGTGAACGGGGTATTAGTTGATAGCGCTATTAGGTTATGAAGCAACCTCATGTTTGCGATGCTGGGAGCATGGACATGAACTTCTGACCACATCTGTTTTGCTAGTGTTGATAGACACTAGTTCCTAAGGCAGTATAATATATTACTGAAGGTGTCCCAATAATCTCCTGTTTAGTTGCAATGAGTGGGTTAGCTACCCCTGACATGATTAAACTGATAACACTTGAACATTTGGGTCTAGGAGACCAACGCTTTTACTGGGTTATGTGGTTTGGGAAACCAACGCATTTACTTACTCATTTTCTTTACTTTGTGAACTCACCGACTTTATGTTGATACACGTTAGTATGCTTTTGCAGGTAACTAGGTATGGAGCACGAATAGGGCATGCATCATGTAATATTTAACTGTTTACTTATGGTTTTGGGCGCAGTGTTTTGCGCAGACTTTTACTTAACTGTTTTGTTATTTCGCTTCCGCTATACTTAATTGGTTTGGTTAAAACTTTTAAACTTGATTTTTGAAAACGAACTAAATGGTTTAGGCATTTAGAGTCGTTCATGTGACTTATGGCTATGGGATCCTGGTTTGTCATGCGCCTCACGGTATAAACCCCGCAGTGGAAATTTGAGGGATGTGACAAAAGTCTATCAAAAATGGTAATATGTGGTCAAAAGTTCACACCCGCGACACAAGCACGGTGTAAGGCTTCTGCACAACCTAATAGCGCTATCAACTAGTACCTCGTTCACCTACATCGACTAACTCAGTATAAAAGTAAGGACTTTGAGTGATAGAGTTCCCGTTTAGTTAACAAAGGACATAAAAATGAGAAAACTAGTAAAACTGATCCACACAAGGAATCAAAGTGGTCCCAAACCAGGGATAAAGTGGTCCCAATCCACAGTATACATGCTTTTTCGAAGAAGCAGTTAAACTCACCTTAGAGTGCGTTGAGCTAAATTCCAAACCATGAGTAATAGAGACCCGCTATCAACTCCATATTATACGTGTCACTATATGAGTTCACATGTATACACAACACACAACAAGACCCGTTTGTCCAGGACATCCAATGATGTGAAACATGTTTAAGTGACACTAAGGTACTACATGCAACAAGTGACCCTACAAACCCGTTGGTGAATATTACGTTTACACATCATCATACACACCATATGTGATCCACACAAGTTTACACATAAGTACAAGTCATAAACAAGTCAACCAAACATTCAAATAAGCTCATTCACCTTATTTTCATAATCTGCGTTTTCGAGGCAGATTATGAGTCGTGAAAACGATTTTTTGAAAAATACTTAACCATCAGTTTTACTAAACATGCCTACATGTTCACTACACATGTCAATATTTTTATTTTGTGACATAACCTTGTTGAAAAATTTTGAAAAATCTTTTATCACAGCTAGGTTCTAAAAACAAATTAGTTGCGACAGTTTATAAGAAATTTTTTTAAAAACCATAGATTCATCCAAACGGGATGAATCCTCTTGGAATAGTTGGAAAGCCCATATATCTAGCTACTGTCCAAAATTCGTGGTCTAACTAAGTTATAGCCTTTTAAAGTCGACCCAAGTTTTAAGTCCGAAAATCTGATTTGACCTTTGTTTCTATAAAAAAAAAAAATATATCAAACGACATCAAAATCACACAAACTTGCACATTCTGAAAAGTTAACATCATAAACAACATGCTAGAAACAAGTAACAATTACAACAAATACTTTAAGACCACGTGACAAGTCATACAAGTTACTACATATAATCTGTCCACTTTTAAACATGTTAAAATCTCAATGTTAACGAATCCTAGATCCATAATATCGCCTAAACAAGATCACAAACACATGATGCAACATGTTCACAACATACATCAGATCCAATATGCGATATTTATCATGAATATCAATATCTATAAACCCTATATCATCAATAATCACCAACATGCAAATTACATGCAACATTCATCATAATATCACACAAACATGTTATTTATCATGTTTAATCTTTACAAAACTCATGTTTTAATCATTATTATTTCACATCAGATCTGGAAAAACAAGTTTTGTTGTTTTAAAAACAATATTAAAGATGATTAAGAATGATTAACACATAGGAGAATGATTATTATGCCTTAAGCACTTCAAACAATTGATCCAAACCCTTCCCAAACTCCTAAGATGATGATCTTGAGCCAAAGCAGGTGTTTGGGGTTTGTATTTTCGTAATAGAGGCTAGTGTTTTGAGTTTTATGAGTGTAATTATGAAAAAGTGGGTTTAAGATTGAATTTATAACAAAAATTGTGATTTTGGCTGATCTAGCCATGGTACGCGACACCCTTGTGGCCGCTAATGGGTTGGGCCTGGTCCTAGTGCATTTCCTATATTTTTTTTATGTTTTCCTTCTTATTTAGGTTTTAAACATCTAAACTAACACCACCACTAACCAACCCAATATTTTAAGACTCAAACTACCTTGTCGATTCGTCGGGTGTTGGTTATGGGTTCGGTAACACGTTTCGCTTAAATATACATATAACTACATAATAATTTGCAAATAAATTCACATAAGCACATAATTGCAAATAATATCAAACGAACTATTTCGCAATTGTTTGTTTTGTTATTTCACCAACGTTCGGGGTCCAAGAATCGTGTAGGGGATCCAGTAACTCTCCGAATTACTGTTTATGCAATTATTAACCTATAATCGTGTACCGTGCAACTCACTTAACTAATCCTAGTCAATTAAAAAGCTATGAATGTATGTACAAGTTAACTAGAGTTTAGTTAAAGTGTTAACCTGAAATTACGGGGTATCACACCATCCCTAAGTTGAAAAGAATTTTGTCCTGAAATTCAGTAAGAAAACCGTGAAGCAAGCATAAAAATCTGTGAAAAGTTTCCGGATGTCACATCATCCCTAAGTTGAAAAGAATTTTGCCCCGATAACTCATAAAATCTACTTCTAATTCTACTTGGGCACATTTTGCTCGAGTGGCGTCCCTGTACAACTTTGTCACTTCCTCAAGACACTCTAAAGCTGTGATGTAAACCTGAGAAAAAAAACAACCAAATTGGTATCAATTAATATGTCATGATGATGATTGATTTAAAAGGCATGCATAGTGGGGTGATTAATTATCACTTATCAGCTAGAGATTTACCTGGTGTTTAAAATTCATCAGCTATATCTAACCGGCTTAGCAACCATTGTAATAAATGTTTCTAGAAACACCAATCAAAATATAAAAAAATTAGATTCTTACAAAAAAATGACTACGTCTGTGAATATATATGTAGTTAGCAAATTTTTATATATAATGATAGGTGTAAAAACATATATACTATCATACCATGATTATTGAATTGCCTAGACATGATTAATGAATTATTTAAACACTTTGTATTTTTTTTGCATGAAAATAACCCCACTAATTTTTCTTCGTTTTCTATATAGCACTATGGAAAGATAATAAAACACTCGTTAATTTGGTGTAATTTTTTTTTATAAACAACCTCGTATATAAAAATTACTAACGTTTAAAAATCGTGAATAAAAAATAAGGAAAAAATAAATATAAAAATATTAATTAACATATTTAAAATAATAATTAATAGTTATCTTTATTTAAAATATAATTAAAAAATTTTTTTGGAGGAAAATCAAGGGGTGGGAAGGCCTTACATAGTGCCATGTGACACACCAATTTTCTTATATCTATATCTATATCTATACTACTATATAATGGGTGCTTGATGGCTAAGAAGGTAAATTTATATCTTTTTTAAGATGGCGTATCAAGAGTCTTAGTATAAATCTATAATTTTTGTCCAATTTCTTCCTTTTATGCCCTCTTGTACAACATTTAATGGTAATTGTATAAATGAGTAATGCAAGTCATATACCTTATTCAACCTTTGAAACCGTGACATTGATTTTTGAAGCCTCTTCGATTCTGCTCCATTATACCCTTAAACGAAACCCCTATAATCAATATCATGGATATAATTGCAATTGAATGGGAAATTCAGTTGAAAAGTGATAGAAATTGCTTATTCAAATGGTTGAAAATGAGTTAGAAAAGAACAAGTGATAGAAATTGCTTATTCAAATGGTTGAAAATGAGTTAGAAGAGAAAGCAAGTGAGTCATATGCTTACCTTTTTACAGGCTAATCACACTTTTCTAGGTACTTCATGTAACCTTCTCTTTAGTGATTATGTTGTAGTGTTTAAAATTTTGTCTCGATAAATCGTCATTCACTCATTCGAAATTATCTTTATTGGAGTTGTTTGTTGTAAGTCTCACAGTTATGATTTTAAATATGTACCATTT
Source organism: Ambrosia x helenae (assembly GCA_030844895.1). NCBI lineage: Eukaryota > Viridiplantae > Streptophyta > Magnoliopsida > Asterales > Asteraceae > Ambrosia > Ambrosia x helenae. The sequence goes on along the minus strand of CM061231.1, from coordinate 115,818,804 downwards.
ACTTGTATTTTAGTTCTAAATGAAAGCATAAAAACTTGGTGAATAGAGCGACAAATGAAGTAGCAGCAAAAAAAATATTTATTTCAGAAGGGCTTGATAGAAGTTAACATGTCAACTTAGTAACCTGACAGTTAACGACTACTTAAATATTTATTTCAGAAGGGCTTATTCAAACCACAACATTGGGTACCAAGGTGTACCATTGAATCTGCATTTTTGCGTTTTGTAAATAATCACATTGTTGTATTGCAATTTGTATTTGAATCCCGCGGCAACGCGCGGGTAAACGAATCGGTTCTCAGAGTTTCAGTTTATTTTTGGCCCACTCCGGTTTCTAGCCTGTACCTGTTTGGCCAAAAACGAAAACCGGTTCTAATCCTTCTTAAAAAACCCGAACCGGTTTAGAACCTAGATTGCTTTGAGAAAGAAAAGGTTATCTTTAGGCGCCGTTAATGTATTTTGCATAAAACAGACACGAAACATAAATGATTAATGCATTCTTTCAATATCTTTCTATTAAAAAACAAATTAAAAGATGATTGCTTCGGTGGCTACCATAAAGAAATTCGCATTACAAAACGAAAAAAAAAATAGAAAAGCAAAAAAAATGGAGATGAAAATTTGTTTAGTCATCTAAGATGTGTGTATAATGTACAACACCAACAACGTGATTCACTAAACGCAACAGCCAAACACAGTGCAACCCTGCCGCAACGCGCGGGTTCCTGCTAGTATATATATATATATATATATATGTATATAGATTAATAATCTGTACCGGAGACATGTCGCCATAAAAGGGTTGTTGGTAATTTAAAATTTCCCAGAAAATTAGTTGGAAATGACTTTCCCGGCGACATGTCGCCACAAAAGATCAAGTAAATTAAAATTTTCGAGCTCTTTTATTATTATTTATAATTTTCCAGCATTAACTAAAAACCTGTTAATTAGCAAATAAAATTGAAAACCACAAAAAAACACCTAATATTATAATCTGCGACCGTCAAATTACAAATGTTGTTCGTCCTAATACAAACCATCCAAACCAACCAACAAAACCAAATCTACCACCATCAAAACCTCTACCAATAACCTAAGTTTACCATCATCAAACAATATATGTTTGTCCTAATAGAAACCATTAAAAATAACCACCAGTAAAGGGTTAATATTATTTTGTTTTTTAAATAAATCATTAATTAAAAAAAGAACAAAAAAAATTGACTTTTCCCGACGACATGTCATGGGGATATTATTTCGTAGTGGCGCTTCAATTTCCCTCCATCCCGCCTAATGTTGTAGTGGCGACAAGTCTCCGGGATAGATCAAACTGATTAAAAAAATTTAAAAACATTTTTTCGACGACAGGTCGCCGGTAAAGGGCATCTATACCGACAACATATGTCGTCAGGAGAGGTCTGACGTATCATACTAGATTTGTTGTAGTGTAAAGACCTATGATATTTTTGAGTTAATTAGACTGTTAGTTCATGTGGTTTTGTCAAAATAACAATATTGGGTATTAGCTTTTTTTAATTGCAATATTAAGTTCTATGATTTACTTTTATGATAATGCTACAGTAATAAGGCAAACCTTAATTAGATACTATCAATAAAATAGATTGAAAATTGGAATTTTTTTAGAGGCTAATAAAGTCATTACGGACTTTCGTGGGAATCTCTTTATGATAAATTCAGAATACCCACGGGGCATCCGGTCGTAAAGGTCCACCAATCCAGCGAAAACCTAACCACCCACCCGCCCAAAGGCACGAAGTGAATAATCGGTAAAACCTTGTATCCTTCAAGGCTCGAACTTATGACCATTAGGCCTCAAGTCACGTTATCAAATTTGATTCGGTTTACCATATTTTAGATGGATTTATAGCCCAGTGGTTACAGCGAAGGTGGGAAGGTTTTCCCCTATGGGGTTTGAAAGGGACCGACGTGTGGGGAGGGATTCGAACTTGGGAAGAAATGGGTTTCAAGTTAAACGGTTTCCACTATTCTATACCTGGCAAAAAAAGTAGGCTTTGACCATTGCTCTTAGACCACTCCATTAGTGATCCAAGCTTGGGATTGTAGGTGAAAATAATATTAAAAAAAAACTCACAAGATTGCAACCCAACCACAATCCGATTGTGGTGGCAACCTTGGTTGCAACCTAAATAAACCCCCACTAACTTAATTACTTAAATAATTTATAATATTCAAGTTTAAAAAAAAACTAAATACACTGTATTTCTTAACTTTTTTTTGTGAACATCCCGATATAAATTTTATTAAAAACATAGTTCGTTTAAAAAAATTATATTTAGGTTGAGTTGGGTTGTGAATGTATGTTAGGGTTGAGTTGTGTAGATGAATGAATATTATCAGTATGTGTGTTAGGGTTGTGAATGCCCTCGATTAACCAATATGAATGATTACACAATCAAAATAACAAAAAAAAAAAACGATTACATCGAACGAAAACATACTATCAGTATTCGAAATTAAAGATCAGAAAAACAGAGTATTATAAATGGGACGATAAATCAGTCGAAATCATATGTATTATGAATAAAACCACACGTATTATTTGTCAGAAACACTCGATTTTGATTCTAGAAGAAGAATTAAAGATAAAAAATGGGTTATAAAAAAGTTGCGGGGAAGAAGAAGATGGCTATGATAACAGAGATCTTTAAACACACTCATTATATAATAATTTATTATTGGACGCACTTATTATATAATAATTAATATTTGGACGCACTCATTAAATATTTTGGACGCGCATCCGTTTTCAATTGTTTGTTTTCAATTGGACGCACTCATTAAGTAATTAATATTTCAATTTTTGCAAAGAATTGTTTGTTTTCAATTGAATGCACACATTATGTTCAGTTTCTTTATTTGGATGCACTATCTATATAATAATTTATTTTTGGACGCACGTTTAAATATTTTGGACGCACTAATATAAAGGTGCGTTTAAAAATTTGTGTGTGTGCGTTTATAATGAATGGACCAAAACAACTCATCATCTCTCATTTTCTCTTCAGTATCAGCATGTTTCAAGTGGTGGGTTTTCAAAATCAGAGCATTCATTTACGTTTATACATTCCATCTTCTTCATTTACATTCAGTAACCATGCTCTGTTTTTTGATTTTTGAAATGATTATCTATAATCGTTTTTTTTACACTATTCTTCATTTGCGTTCAGTTTTTTATTTGGTGTACTTGATTTGTTTGTTCTTCGAATAATGTGTTTGGTCCACTGATGTTGTATAATTCGAATTCGAATTTGAAATCGTTCACGTATGTTATGAAATCGTTTACGAAAAAAGAATGTGATTGTAGTAATCAGTTACAAAGAAAAAAGTCTGATTTGCCCTTAGGTTTAAATTTAATTGAAGTTAATTAGAGTTTAGTTAGGTTAATCATGGTTTGGTTAAGTTGGCAGGTGGCAGCTTGTAGTGGTTTCCTACACTAATTAGTTCCAATAATTGGAAAGCTGCCTAATTATTTTTTCATTAACCAGGGTAAAGTTATTTATTCTGAATTTTGTTTAAAATCGGATAAGGGGTATGTTTGGCAATGAGCTTTTAACAGCTTTTAGGAGCTTCAAGTTTCAAGCTTTTAAGAAAAAACTCTTACTCAATAAAAAGCCTTGTTTGGTTGAAGGAGCTGGAAGCTTTTAGGTTAGAGAAAAAGCTCTATAGTGAAAAGCTACTAGTACTAGCTTTTAAGAAAAAACTCTACTAGCTACAAGCTTTTAATTAGTAAATGACACAAATACTCATTCTATTTTAAAAATAAAATAGAAACCTTCTTTACAAGTTTTTAATTATGCCATTTTGGTCATTTTATACATTTTATTAAAAGCTACAGTTACTCTGCCAAACATCAAAATATATTTAAAAAGCTCCAGCTTCCATCAAAATATATTTAAAAAGCTCCAGCTTCCGGCTACCAGCTTGGAGCTAACAGCTAATAGCTTTCAGCTACTAGCCTCCAGCTAACTTTGCCAAACATACCCAAGATCAAATCTAAAATAAATATATTAATCTAGATCCCTTTTTCAATGAAAAAACAATGACAACTTATTTCTTTACACACCCAAATCATAGGCACAACAAAAATTCAAACAAAACAATGGATAGAGATTTTTTTTTTTTTTTTTTGGGAAGTAGTTCCTTAGGAACGAGACTGTTAGTTCTAAATGTTTTAAAACATCTTATATTTCTGAACGGTTCGCTACCCATTCTATGAAGTTCATTTACAAAGGTAGCGAACTGACTATTAGTACAAGAAGTTATAAAAAACACCTATGGGAATGTTGATCATATTCATCAACTCGCCTCCTTTTTCTACCAAATGGGATTATTGCTTGCATTGTTTTGTTTTGTTTTGTAGAAAGATGTGGTGGTACACTGTGGTCGAGATGCGATAGGAGCATATACTGCTTTCGCGTTCTTGATGTCATTGGCTAGCGGAGATGTGGCCGCATTGGTTGTATAATCCAACGTTGGCATCCATATTCGGCCAACCACTACTAGCTGGGGAGTGTGTGTGTCGGGGGTTGTAGGGCTCAACCTTCTTGTATGCAAACGATATTTCTGTGTAAATCCAAAAGTTTCATATGTGCATTCTTCAGTACAAGTAGTAATTATTATTGTAACATAAAATTGTAGAAACAAACCTGTAAGTGGCTTTTAATTTCATCATTCGTCAGCCCATCCACCTTCATCAATTCCCTAATTTGCTTTGGTGTAGCGACTGCAAAGAAAACTTGTACATTATGACATGATATGTTAATAGTTTTTTTTATTTTTTTTCGTTTTTTTTGTAGGTAGTCTAAAGATTTTATAACTGTTTATAGGAAGATTTTGAAACATGTGACAAATAGGCAATTCACTACCCATGACAGCAAACCTAAAAAAATATGACTCATATTATTTAGGCTCGCTAGATAGGCAAGCGAAGGGGAGTCTTGTGACGTGGCAAGCGAACTTGCCTAGTCCGTTGAGGTGGCAAGCAAGTTATTGAATAGCATGGAGGAAGACATAAACATACCATGAGCACCACCAAGTTGTTGAAGAGCATGGAGGAACCGCCGGTGCAATTCCTGAGACCAACACCTCCTTTCTTTCTTATTTGATTGTCCTTTATCTTCACCATTATTCCCGTGGTGGTGACCCGTACCACCACCACCACCATCTGTGTCTTCTAAAGGACTGGTGGAGTTTTTTTTCTTCTCGAAAAGATGAAGAGTGTCACACATGTCTTTGTTTTCCTCCATCGACAACAACTTCTTGGACGGGAAGTCCTAAAAGATAATAATATACAAATAAACAAAATTACCCAGTAAGATCTCACTCATAGCAGAGAGTCTGGGTAGGGAGAGATCTAAAACGTAGATGTGGGTTGATTAATTACCTCTTCAAGTGATGGATCCAAGGGTTGAATTGAAAGTTGAGCAGATGCAAGCCAGTCTTTGCTACTCAATATCTTGGATTTATGGCATGACTCTTGCTTTTGTTGAAGCTGATCATCAATATCTTCATAATTTGTAGATGTTGATTTCATGGGAATAAATTCTTCAAAAACTGGACAATCACTAGATTTTTTAACAGATTGACCATCAAAAGATTCATTAATCCCCACACACATTTCCTGTTTGTATCTTTCAATAGCTGCAAAAGTTGATGTGAAACAACAAACAAATATAATCTCATTAAGAACTGAATCTTAAAGCAAAAATCAACCAAGAAATATTTAAAAAAAAAAAAAAAGATTTGTTAAAAAATCGCTCTCAAAATTATTCATAACAAAAACTTCTACCACTTTCTACACAAGAAATTCACAAAAACCACTTTCTACACAAGAAATTCACAAAAACAAAACCTAAAGCAATTTGTAAAAACAAAAAAAATAAAATAAAATAAAAAAAAAAAAAAAAACCAACTACTATTTTATTTGTTTTTGATTTTTGTAAAAAATACGATTACAAATACCCAGTTTTCTAGTAGCGATCTGCTTGTGTTATAATTTGTATACGCGATAACCTTATCATGACCATTTACCTTGAGAAACAAGCTCAAGACAAAGAGGAAGCTCGCGTTCGAACACTTGAATCTTTCTACGCTCTTCTTCTAAAGCTTCAATATGATCTTGACATTTCTTTGTTTTATCTTTAACCTCACTTGGATTATTGTAATCAACCATTCTCTTATTTCCTTAACAACCGTCCCACACGTACTATTGATAGATAAGACTGACTGACAAACAGTTATATTGAGATCAAACATAGGATGGTTTTGTCTTTAAACATAGGGAGATACGGTTAGTACGAGAAGAATATGATCTAAAGTGCAATGGAGAACAGGAATAAACTGGAATAAAACTAGATAGATATATTATTTTGTGGGTTGTTATTCTTGGGAAAAGATTAGGAGAAATTGGAAGGTATCAAAGTCGGTGCGTCGCGTACCAAACGGACCTTTTAGATACAAAACTATATATAAGCACAAACTAAACAATAATTTAGTGTAATTTTTTATGAGTTGTAAATACATGTAAATTATTTGTATTTATTTGGTTTTATATATTCATGCTATATATGGAGCGAGTCAAACAAGTGTAGCTTTTCCCGATTAATAAATGTCATTCGTCACTATTTGTATTTTGTATATATATATTATAATTTTTATTTTTGTATATATGACCAGTGATTGAAATTATAGAACTGGTTTGATATAATAGCCACTCAAAAGAGTATATTATTATTAGTTTCTTTTCCTTGTGACAATGTATATTATTAGTTTCTTTTACTACTTTTAGGTTTGGAAAACCTTTTTTTTATGGATATGAATGATAAACATTTATTTATATTTATACTGGATTATACCTTGGGAATATATGTTTCGTGGTTGAGAAATTTAATATGGCATATCAATTTTACTTATGAAATAAAATAATGTGTTTTATGATTATATGTAGGAAAGCTTCGGGTAGCACCTAACTTAAAACAATTAACAATGTATCTCCAATGTTAACGCCTAACCTTAAACAATGTATAAGTCTAATATTAATACCTAACATAAACCAATATACAACTCCAATACTAACACATGTTGAAAATATAATTCATATTTACTTATTTGAACATAATTAGTGACTTGCCTATACATGATTAATGAATTAATTAAACACTTTATGTTTTTTTTACTATATGAACAAAACCCTACAAAAAAATAGTCGTTTTTTCTCCGTTTTTTATATAGCACTATAGTACTTGTTGAAAAGATAATAAAACGCACGTTAATTTAGTGTAATTTTTTCTTTTAAAAATCCCGTATATAAAATATATTAACGTTTAAAAATTATAGGAGGAAACATAAGAAAAATCAAATTTTGTTTTTAATTTTTTTTCTCAAAAGCAATTAATGTCACATGACACACTTAAGGAGGGGGATACCCTCTTTGAGTGTCATGTAGGATTTATTGCTTTTAATTATTATAATATATAGATATAGATGTAAATATACATTAAAAACATTATCTTTAATATGATATAAATGTCATTTTGATTGGAGTAAATTGCTAGAATAATTTTTGTGGTTTGTTCAAATTTCAGTTTTAGTCCCTATCCTTTTTAAAATTAAAGGTATAGTCCTCACCCTTTGACATTTTTTAACTCGTATATGTCACACCCTCAAATTACCACTGCGGGGTTTTACCGCGAGGCGCATGACAAAACAGGAATCAAGTCAACGGTCACAATAAACGACACTAAATGAAGTACGTAAGTCCAAAAACATAGATTTCATAAGCAGAAGAATTTAAAGGATTTAATCTCTACAAAAGAGTGTTCCCAAGTATCCAAGACACTTATTACAAAACATGCTACTAATCCTAGACGCCAATGCAGACCCGTGCACCTAGTCCAACTGGTGCTACCTTAGCGACCTGAGAAAAACACGCCAAAAAGACGTCAACATATATAATGCTGGTGAGTTCACAGGTTTGCTCAATATGTTACCAAGAGTTACCAAAGCGTTACCATGTCCATACTATACCAATGTTACCAAGTACGCTAGCTAGGTGTATGTTTTATTACTACTACGATTGGAAAACCATTACTAGACACGTTTAGCAATGTTTAGCAATGTTCAGCCCGAATGTTCAGCATGTTACCAATGTTACTAGTTCGAGACAATATGCACTCGCCCGGCCCTACAAGCCGACGAGTGGGGCAGGTCACGCCCAATAGATCAATCCACATTTCCCCCGTTGTGCATCCCCGCACATTCATGGTTTTCCCCGGGACTCTAAAAGATCGTATAGCAATACAAACTTAAAACCATAGTATGATATATGTTACCAAAATAGTTTAGCGCATGTTTTCTCCCCCAAAAGTTAAAGCAGTAAAAGTGGGGCCGTGAACTCACCTTAGGTTGCGTTCTTCAGTAAATAATAGAAAGCCAAGCCCTTGATAATCCCACTACCGGAGATCTATCAAAATGTTCACATAAGTGTTCTGACTAATAACCATAAGGTTATCTAGTCCCCGATTGTCCAGATCGTGACCAAGTATGCTTTAAAACATGTTTAAGTGTTCAACCGACACACTAGACCGACCCGACATCCCGTTGGTGACTCATTACCCTAACTAATCAAGTACACATAGATTACACACAAGGTTCAAGCATAAAACACTTAGTTTGTATCAAAAATCTCATTTTTGAATCAATAGGGTCGAACCAAGAAAATAAATCTACCTTCGCCCCTTTTTAAGCCACATTCGACCGTTTGAAAGCCACCTTCGACCCTTTTTAAACAGATTCGACCAAACTGTCCAGGTTCGACCCTGGGATTCCACATTCGACCACCCGATCGGTCGAATATGCCCAGGTTCGACCCTGGCAGAATACTTTTCCCAAAAACGCTCCAAAAACATCTGAAAACATCCCGAAACATTATCAAACACAGCAGTTACGCATGAATAACTTATCCCTACAAAACCCCACCAATTTTGACCCAAAACCTATTCGTTTTAGCCCTTTCCCAAAATGGCAAAGATTATGGAAGTATCACATCATGCATGTAATCTTTACCCAATTTGGAAACTTTTCGAAATCAATCCATAATCATCTTAAAATGCTTAGTTTATTATGTAATTGAAAACCCCCAATAGTTCTATTGATAATACTAACATGCAACAAGCCCTAGATTCAATAAAATCCCCAAATTAGACTTGATATCATCATCTATCTAATTAAAACCTTCAATAATCTTAAACTATCATCAATAGCAGCCCTAGATCATGTTTTTAGCATTAGCACAACAGCAAATCATTAAACAACACATAATATCACAAAACACATAATTAACATATGTTTATTGATATGAAAACCTATGTTTAATGATAGGGTTTAGGTTTAGAAAGATGTTTAAAAGGTTTTTATTAACAAAAACATCCTTAGAACAGATCTGGACATTTTGGGTTAGATAAAAACGAATTAAAATACTTGAAAAAGGTTTAGAATTAAGAACACACCTTGGATTCTTGATTAGATGTTGTTGGTAGGTTAGATTATGAAAAATAAGAGCAAAAACTCCTTCCTTAGTGATTAAAATCGTTTGAGGGTGTTTAGAGACGGTTAGGGTTTGTGAAATGGTGAAAAATGACAAAGTTTGGTATTTATACTAGTCCACATTCGCCCCTTTCACCTGGGCGAATGTACCCACGTTCGCCCCTTTCTCAGGGTCGAACGTACCCTATTTGGTCGAATGAAATTTTATCATTTTCACATTCCAGGTTCGCCCCTTCAGTAAGGGCCGAACCAAGATTATTTTCCAGGTTCGCCCCCACGCTGTGGTCGAACCTGGACCTATGTTTTTCTAGTTTTTCAGTTTGTCGTGTTTAACGCATTTTAACGCATCTTAAGCATGGATGATTATCTACACATCGTTTAAACACGTTTTTGCATATAATCCACCATATAACAATTAATCTACACATAACACTTAATTAGTTTATGTAATTTCACCAACAACGGGACCCGGTACTAGTGTATTCTCAAAACGACTCCCAATGAGCCTCCAGATCATTGAACCCTGGACAATCCTATCCTGACCCGACTCAACTAACCTCGTTAAGTCCGTTTATAAATTTTTCCCGCTAAGGTAGACTTAGGTGTTATTAAAATGTTTAAGCCAAATATGTCGGGTGTCACATCATCCCCACGTTGAAAGAATTTTCGTCCTGAAAATTGCACAAAGCCCAAAAATGAAAGAGACGGAAAGAATGAAACGAAAAGAAAATTTACCGGATGTCACATCATCCCCACGTTGAAAGGAATCTCGACCCGAGATTCATTCAGCTTCTGCAGTAATATGCCTAGATTCGAATGCGCGTTTCGAAAAAAGATGTGGGTGTTTAGCTTTCATTTGATCCTCCCGTTCCCACGTGAACTCTGGTCCACGATTCGAGTTCCAACAAACTTTGACGATGCGGATTTTACTCCGACGAAGGCTACGAATATTGTAGTCGAGAATCTCGACAGGTTCCTCCACAATGCGAAGGCGATCATCAACCTTGATCTCTTCCAGTGGTACATGGAAGACGTTGTGAACACTACCGAGCTCCGCCGGTAAGTCTAGTCTGTATGCCACCGGTCCAATCCGTTCCAGGATCACGAACGGTCCGACATAGTGAGGGTTAAGCTTGCCACGCTTTCCAAAGCGTATAACGCCCTTCCATGGTGAAACTTTCAGAAGTACCCTGTCCCCAACTTGGAACTCTAATGGTTTGCGACAGCGATCGGCATAGCTCTTCTGACGATCACACGCAGCTGCCAAACGGTTACGAATTTGTACGATTTTCTCTGAAGTTTCGTACACCAGTTCCGGACCAGTGAGCTGGCTCTCGCCCACCTCGGCCCAACAAAGAGGTGATCGACATTTCCGCCCGTAGAGAGCTTCGAATGGAGCTGCCTTGATACTAGAGTGATAGCTGTTGTTGTAGGAGAACTCCACCAACGGTAGGTGAATATCCCAGCTTTTGCCAAAATCGATAACACATGCCCGGAGCATGTCTTCCAAGGTTTGAATCGTCCGCTCACTCTGTCCATCAGTTTGCGGATGATAAGCCGTACTCATATCCAACTGAGTACCCAAAGTCTTGTGCAGAGCCTTCCAGAAACGCGAAGCAAAACGAGAATCACGATCAGAGATAATAGAAACAGGCACCCCGTGCCGAGCAACCACCTCCTTAAGGTAAAGTCGAGCTAACCGCTCAAGTCCATCGGTTTCCTTAATAGGTATGAAACGTGCCGATTTTGTCAACCTGTCAATAATCACCCAGATCATATCATAACCACTTGGTGACCTTGGTAGCTTGGTGACAAAATCCATCGTGATTCGCTCCCACTTCCATTCTAGAACCTTTGGTTGTTGCAGGAGACCAGACGGCTTCTGATACTCCACCTTGACTTTAGCACAAGTCAAGCATTTGCTCACGTATGAAGCTATATCAGCCTTCATGTTTGGCCACCAATAAAGTATCTTCAGATTCTGATACATCTTATCGGAGCCAGGGTGAATAGAATACCGGGATTTGTGAGCTTCATCCAAGACAAGCTCGCGTAATCCCCCGAACAAGGGAACCAAAACACGTCCCACGAAATAGTGTAAGCTATCGGTCCTGAGTTCAAGTTGCTTATTAGCACTGTGCATAGTTTCAGCTTTAAGGTTTTCCTCCTTCAAAGCTTCCAATTGTGCAGAACGGATTCGGTCAGGCAATAAGGAATGAATGGTGAGCTGTAAGGCTCGAACACGACGAGGTTTTACAGACTCCTTCCGGCTCAAGGTGTCTGCCACAACGTTCGCCTTGCCAGGATAGTACTTGATAGCACAGTCATAATCGTTCAGAAGTTCAACCCAGCGACGCTGCCGCATGCTTAACACCTTCTGGTCGAAAATATGCTGGAGACTCTTGTGATCGGTGTATACTTCGCATTTGGTACCGTACAAGTAATGTCTCCAGATTTTCAACGCAAAGATCACTACGCCCAATTCCAAGTCATGAGTAGTGTAGTTCTTCTCATGAACTTTGAGTTGACGAGAAGCATAGGCAATAACCTTCCCGCGTTGCATTAACACACAACCGAGACCACGAATAGAAGCGTCACAGTACACAACGAAATCATCCGTACCCTCAGGTAAATATAAGATAGGTGCAAAACAAAGTTTAAGCTTCAGCATCTGAAATGCTGATTCCTGTGGTTCACCCCAGTCAAACTTTCGGTCTTTCTGGGTAAATGTGGTGAGGGGTTGAGCGATCTTCGAAAATCCCTCAATGAAACGACGATAGTAACCCGCAAGACCTAGGAATTGCCGCACCTCAGAAGACGTCTTTGGTGCTTCCCAGTCTTTAATAGCTTCGATCTTAGCCGGATCGACATGAATTCCCAGTTCATTAACCACATGCCCTAGGAATTGAACTTCACGTAACCAGAAATCACACTTTGAGAACTTAGCATACAACTGCTCCCGTCTCAAAAGTTCCAAGACCAACCGTAAGTGTTCCTCATGATCCGTCTTGTTCTTAGAATAAACCAGAATATCGTCAATAAACACGATGACAAATTTATCAAGGTAAGGCTTGCAAACGCGGTTCATCAAGTCCATGAACACCGCCGGTGCGTTAGTGAGACCAAAAGGCATGACCAAGAACTCAAAATGGCCATAACGAGTGCGAAAAGCAGTCTTCTGGATGTCGGCTTCCTGGACGCGCAACTGGTGATAACCGGACCGCAAATCAATCTTCGAGTAGTAACTAGAGCCCTGGAGCTGGTCAAAGAGATCATCAATGCGAGGGAGTGGGTAACGATTCTTGATGGTCACTTTGTTCAGCTCACGATAATCAATACACATGCGAAGACTTCCGTCCTTCTTCTTCACAAACAAGATAGGAGCTCCCCACGGGGAAGAACTCGGTCAGATGAAACCCTTTTCCAAGAGTTCCTGCAACTGGCTGGACAACTCTTGCATCTCGGGAGGTGCAAGACGATACGGAGCCCGGGCAATAGGAGCTGCACCCGGAGTAAGATCAATGCCATAATCAACCTGACGATGGGGAGGGAGACCAGGTAAATCATCAGGAAACACATCGGGAAAATTACGAACCACCGGAATATCCTCGATCTTCTTCTCATCGTCAGTCGAAACATTAACAAGTGCCAGAATGGCCGAACAACCCTTTCGTATATACTTACGGGCTTTCATGCTAGAAATGATACTCAGCGGAGGCACCGCCCTTCTCGCCATGAACCGAAAGAGTCTCTCCATCAGGGAGAGGAATCCGAATAATCTTATCAAAACAAACGATGTCCGCACGATACAACGATAACCAATCCATGCCGACAACGACATCAAAACTACCCAGGGGTACCGGCATAAGGTCAATGGGGAAAGACAAACCCGACAGTTCCAAGCGACATTCCTTAAGAGTGTGTGTCGCTTCGATTTTCTTACCATCAGCCAATTCTATTACGTACTTAGCCTCTAAGGGTGTGGGTACTACATCTAGCAATCGACTAATGTCCACAGATACGAAACTCTTATCGGCACCAGAATCAAACAAGACAGAAACATAGCGATCATTAAGAAGGAACGTACCGGTAACTGTGTCTGGATCCTGCCTAGCCTCTGCAGATCCAATGACGTAAGCACGCGCAGTCCTGCCTCCGCCTCCGTTGTTCCCGTTACCGTTCCCACCCCTCCCATTATCGCCCTGCTTCAGCTTGGGACATTCACGCTTGAAGTGTCCCGTGTCACCACAGTTATAGCACCCCTGCTTCTCTGGAGTCCCCTGAGCAGCAGGAGCAGGAGTAGCAGCAAGAGTCTGAGTTGAGGTAAGTGACACCCTGCAATCCTTAGCAAGATGCCCCAACTGATGGCACCGATGACAGCGAGCCCGATCACAATTCCCAGAGTGGTGATAACCACACTTGTTGCACTTGGGATGCTTCCCAACATACCCTCCTGACTTCTGCCCCGAAGAAGACCCAGACGAATCAAACTTCTTCACCGGCTGAGATGGCGCTGGCATGGCACTCTTCCCCACATTATCCCACTTCCTCTTGTTCCCTTCCGGACCCTTCACAATAGTACCCTTAGGAGGCAAAACACCTTCCGCCACCTTCAGGTTAGTCATCCGATGAGCCGATCGAACAACTTCAGCAAGAGTGGGAAGATTCCCAGCAGCCACTAACCCTGCAATCTCCGGCACTAACCCAGATACGTAGTGCTCAATCCTCCTATACTCGGGTGTGTGCAAATCAGGGCACAACACCACTAGCTTGTTCCTCCTCACAGTGTACTCCTCAATCTCGGACCCAACCATCTTGTAACTCCAGACCTCATGTTCCAACTTCTGTACCTCCTCCCTCGGACAGTACTCACTCCTCAAAAGATGCACAAAATCCGCCCAAGGCATAGCAATAGCCTCCCCCAATCCCATTTTCTGGGCAGTAGCATTCCACCACGACAATGCAGGCCCCTCGAATGTCGCAGTAGCATACTTAACCCGGTCCCCAGCGGGACAGTTACACATAACGAACACAGATTCTACCTTCTCCAGCCATCGGAGCAGTCCCACCGCTCCCTCAGTTCCAGCGAAGTTATGGGGCTGACAGTCCCGAAACTTCTTATAAGAGCACTGAGGTGGAGGTGGATTGACAGCGATACATGAAACACGATACACGAATAAAATACAAACGAAAGAACATGACACCTAAGAATGAGGCAAAGTCGACAGAAATCCACTCACCACCCATGGCATTAATCCCAGCCTGGAAAGTAGCCATAGCCATGTTCACTTGCTGCTGTAACAAGTTATTCAGTTCAGCTTGGGTCATGTTGATGTTACCACGACCACCGTCGCCAGCACGGCCACCGCCGCCACCACGGCCGCCGCCGCCACCACGACGTCCACCACCACGAGCACCAGACATGATCTAATCAAATCAAGAAATCGAGGGATTCAGATTCATCTCTAGTGTCAACCACTAGAAATTTTCAAGAGTTAACCTAGGGACAAATTCAGAACTGTACATCTAAACTCAAAGTCCACCGGGATTTTCATGCATTTCAGTTTATTATTTCGTGTGCACCCAAAATGATAAACTGCTCTACATGGTCCTCCAAATGTACCCCTAGTTCAGACTCCGTCCACCGAATATCGTCTCCTAGTAACTGTAACTCTTCGTATTTTTTTATTTATTTATTTTTCTTGATTTATAATTTTTTTTAGTCAATGTAAATGTGCAAAACAATATTCAAAATGTATTTGTTTATAAACTTGTTTTTATAAATAAACTTCATAACCAAACATGTAAATATATGTCCACTAATGATGATGGTTAACCTATCTTTCAAAGGTTATAAAAAAAATGTTAAAGCTGATAACACTTAAAAAAAATAGAATCTTTTAAATCATATAAAGTATAATTTAATTTGTAAAGTTTACAAAATTATTGAATTATTATAATGTAGTTTTTATCAAGGCATAAAACTAGTTTTATAATATTGCAAAAAAACATGATGGGACCATGATTTGTAAAAAAACAACACATGTTAAACCCTTCTATATTTTTTTTTTGTTTCGGTGACTAGCACTCATTTCGATAAACCAACGATTTTTTTTTCTTTTCGTTTCGTTTCCGTTCAATCAGCGAGCAAATTAGCCAAAACTTGTTTCGTCAACCTTCCATTTCGGCACACATGATCAATCAACAACACTCAATCAAACCTAATCAAGATCCGACATTCACTCCGATCTTCAATCCATTTTCCTAAAATTTGCTCTGGCCATTTCTTGATTGCTAATTATAAAAGGTAAGTCCTCATCACCATAATTGAGAATTAATAACCACATTAACTACAATTGACTTTACAACCAATCTAACATTTTGGTTAAAAGCAACCTTGGCTGCCATCAACTCAGACCAACACACAACACATACATACACCTCCCCATCTTCTATCTCTCTCGCTACAGTCCGGTGACCGGACCTGGGTTCCGATCGGACCTGGCAGCCAAAAACACCACCAGCAAACACCACTAGCAACCATCACTTGAGCCACCATACTTCTTCACCCCTTCAACTCCTCCCTCTAAACAGCCGCCGGCCACCACCATGCTTGGTGGTGGCGGTGAAGAGGTTTGAACCCGAAATGGTTAAGGAAACCCAGACGCGAAGCTCTATCACCACCGCAAACCACGACCCTTTTCTTTACTTTTTTTTTGTTTCTTTCCCCTTCGCACAGCTCCGACGACCCTGGTCGGGTTTGAGCATCATCAAATTAGCCCCAATGATGACGAGTTTGCAGCGATGGTTGATCTATGGTCAATGGTGACAGCAAGACGAAACCATTTATGGTTTCGGGTGATGGGTTATTGGTCAACGTAGGTAACTACGACGGTGGTGATACTTGGCGGCGCTGATAATGGGGATGGCCATAGGGGTTGTGGTCGCAGTTTCGAATCTTGTTGGTTTTCTTTTGGGTCAGATCTGGTCCGTTTAGTACTGGTCTGGTTACAGCTCGATTTCATCTCGCGTCCCTTTTCCTTTTGAGTTGCTTCTCTTCGGATTGCCAAGACGTGAGTCAACGGGTCAACCTTCGGTCAAACATCTCAGTCAGGTCAACATTAGTCAACAGGTCAGCCATGGTCAAACCAGTCGACACGCGGTACGGGACGGGTTACGTGCTAGTTCGTGAGCTAAAATATCGGGAAGGTATAAGCGCACTCCGTATTATTTCTTTTACTTGTTTTGAGGAAATTCGTATATGTGTTAATATATATTTTAATTAAAAGTGTAAGACGAAGCAAACCGACTTGTGACTAAAAGTTATTTTACTTATCCTTTGAATGAACTAAAAACGACTAACTTATAATATACTTATTGTCGCGAGATTTAATCAAATGTCAAACCATGTATGCATACCTTTACTTATCAAAATGTTTAGTTCTCACTAATATAGTTTTAATAAGTGAAACCATTCGTCATGTTTAAAGGCTTAGTTGATGTGTTTAGAATATTGGACGATTGATTTTTGGGATAATATAGACGACATGAGTTGTCGGTTTTAAACAAAAACAGAGGAAACTCTGTCAAAATTTTTACAAAATATAATACGCTTATCGGACGTACTAAAACTCTAAGAAGATACATGAACATTTAAATATATATTATCATTTGTAAATGATGCGACGTTTTGCAAATAAATCCTAACTTCCAAACTTTTCATCGTCAAAACACAAATATTTATAACTATATAATACATACCCTCACTATCCGAGCTACAAAACGAGTTAACATTCAAGTAGAATTATTGCGAATGTTATAATTCGAGTTGAATTACACAAAAAAATGTTTTCGCGATCCAAGATGTTTCTTTAGCAATAAATTCATGACGCGACTATAAATACTAAATATCAAAGCACTTATTTTAAGTAACTATACAAACGTTTATATCTATATACCTAATAAACAAAAGTCCATGAGGACACTTGGCAATCTCTCACACCCCTAGCAATTAATGAGAATCCTACATGGCACAATGTGGGAATTTATAAAATTTTCTTTTTTTTTTAAATCAAAAATCCCGAAATTAGTAACCTTCCTAATTTATCACAATTATTAACTTTCCTAATTGTATTACCTCCTCCCTTAATATCAGACCTCCACATCTCATTATTCCAAACCCTCTCTTTCACCCAAACACAACCAAACCAAGTCAAGTCTTCCCTTCACGATCTACTTCTTCGCCGGTGTTTATCATCTTTTGCAGGCACTTTGTGTTTATCATCAGAACCGCCACCTAACTGTGAGGCAGTTTTGGTATTATCATCGTGGTCGTCATCTCCGTCTCGGTCATTGTTATCTCTCATTTCAGTTACGTTGAGGAATAATCGGTATTTTTTTGTTCTGAATCGTTCATTTATATTAATTTTTTTGCTTACGATAAGAGAAATGAATTGTTGGAGTTTTGATGAAAATAATAATATTGTTGTTCACTGAATATGTGATTTAGTAATATTATGAAAGAGAAGAGAAGAGAAGAGAAGAGAAGATGAATAATTCTAGGTTTTGTTATTGTAGATCTTATTATTAATTTGTATAAAATTCGGTTTAGTGTTGTTGGCCAAGTTTTGAGAATAAGGGAGATTTTCACGGGAATGAACGAACCCATTATTATTCATTCATAATTAACAGATGTAATATTCATGCTTTGTTTTTGTCAACCAAAACAGAGATCATCCTTCAAGCATCAGGTAAGATTAATCACAAGTAAAACGGGCCCTACAACAAGTTGAATTTTCTTCACAATAGATACTTTAAACAATTATTAAGATGTTGAACTTCTAATCGGATTCTTATTCAAATTGCATTCACACCATATTATCAAGGAGTTTTTATATCACATTGCTAAGGCTCATTTTTAAGGTCTCATGTCATTTTTTCATTATATTCGTATATACTATACCATATGTGGCAATTGATAGATTTGAAAAATGGATGTGTAATAATTCTTCTCTTATACTCTTCCTTTACAATTATTAACTTTCCTAATTTATCACAATTATTAACTTTCCTAATTTTAAAATAATTCTTCTCTTATACTCTTCCTTTACAAAGCTTGGATTTGTATTCTATGGTTATTGGCAGGGATCTCCACAACAATAAGTTCTATTGTCGATTAAGGTATGTTGTCTCTGTTTTGACTGATTTCAATTATTTATATACTTGATTTTGTATTGATGTTCTTGGTTTTATTGATTGTTCTTGGTTTTTTCTTTATTATTGTTCAGTCATGTTAATTGTTTTGATTTTGTAGTGATGTTTTAGGGTTTATATTTTAGCTTTCGATTTAGGGGTTTTTAGGGTTCGACTGATAAGATTAAGTTTTGATTGATTGTTCTTTATTTTTTGATGGATTATTATTAAGACTGATTAGGGTTAATGAGTGATTAGTGTTCGACTGATAAGACTGATGTTTATGTGTTAGGTTTCGAATTAGGGTTAATGTTTTAGGTTTCGGTTTAGGGTTAAATTGATGTTTAAAAAAACCTATGAATGGATTTTTATGATTTAGCCACATGACAGTTTGTGAGAATTAATAAAATTTTCTATTTTTTTAAATCAATAATCATTCAATTACTTTTGGTCAAAATCATTTACTAATATTATTATTAACTTTCCTAAAACCTTGCTCAATCATAATTTATAAGAATTTTAGTTTTTTTTTTAAATCAAAAATCATTAATTACTTTGGTCAAAATCGGTCAATAATATTAAATACGTATTTAAAAATAAAATTTTCTTTTTTTTTAAATCAAAAAACCCGAAATTATTAACTTTCCTAATTTATCACAATTATTAACTTTCCTAATTTTAAAATAATTAGATAAGAATTTTAGTTTTTTTTTTTAAATCAAAAATCATTAATTACTTTGGTCAAAATCGGTCAATAATATTAAATACGTATTTAAAAATAAAAATCAATAAAATGCTTCATCTTCTCTTTAAGATTTGATTTATTAAGACTGATTAGTTGTTTAAGTGTTAGATTTCGAATTATGTTTAATGTTTAAGGTTACGATTTATGGTTAAATTGATATTTTAAGAAAGCTACAAATGGATTATTATGCTTTTAGGTTTCAATTTAGGTGTTTATGATTTTGGTAGCGATTTAGGGATTTTTTTTTTTGTTCAATTGATGTTTAGGAACTAAGATAGTAAACATAGTTGATAAGGGTTTCTTTTTAAAAAAAAAAAAACTGTTTTTAAAACAATAATGTTATTTTTTTAGTAAATGGTTTGACCTTTCTTAAAAATTCATTGTAATCTCTTATTAATAACAGTTTTTGTAATTATGCAAATAATTTAATTTTTAACAACCAACCGTGATATTTAATATTATTGATAAACATTAATTCTTATTTTCGGTTACTAAATGGTTTGACTTTTTTAAAAATCATATTAATTTCTTATTAATGTCAATGTTTGTAATTATGGAAATAATTTATGTTGTAGACGACCACCTGTGATTTTTTAAAAAAAAAATCCTTTTGAAAACAATAATTGTTTTTTTCGGTTAGTATATGGTTTGACTTTTTTTTTAAATTCATATTAATTTCTTATTAATGCCATTTTTTTTAATTATGGAATAATATTTTATGTTTTACAAACCATACTTGACAAACAATCAAAAGTAAATTTTTGGTAAATTGAAATCATGCAATTTTAGCAAATAAAGAATCAAGGTTTGACTTTGTTTTTTAAAATTCAAACACAATCTTTGAATGCAAAACAGATTCAGTTTTTTTTACTTCTAACGATTTCTGAGTTTTTATTAACTGAAATATTTTAATTTTTTTTCAACAGAAAAAATAACAATTACTAAACCCAATCAAACAAATTTAACAAACAATTAAAATAAATTTGGTAGATTGCCATCTTTAAATTTTAGAAACAAACATTCAAATTTTAAAAATAAACAATCAACCTGTTTTTTGGTAAATTTAAAACATTGAAAGATTGAAATTAACCATTCAATAATTTTTTTTAAACATTAATTTGTAGTTTTTTGGTTTATAAATTTAACATTTTAGTTAATTATTTTATTTTTTGATACTTTTAGCAATGTTTGACTTCTTTAACCACCTTAATTGTTTGACACGGTTTGACTTTTTTTAGTCAATAGATACTAACAAACAATAAATTATATTTAAAAAATATACCTATACAACTTAAAAATCTACGGATTGTATATGTTTAACTTTATTTTAGGTATATTGAAATCTTTACATTTTATACCTATACATTTTAAAAATCGTCTATAATTTAAATAAAAAAAATTCGAATTTTTAATTATAGCAACATTTTAATATGAAATAATTATAGCAACATTTTAAGCTAAATTAATTTTGATTTTCATTTTATATTACTTGTGTTTTTTCTTTTAACTTATGTTTTTTTTTAAGGTAATCACAAAGGAACACTGTTATCTAATATATCTAATGGTAAACGAATTTCATATATTTTACATCTTTATTTATATGCTAATGGTATTATGCAAGTAATTTATTTTTCTTCACAGTTCTCTCGAATGAAGAAAAAATTAAGAATGCGGTCGAGTGTCGCAAATTTAGAAAATTACAACTAGATGCCAAGAGATGCAAGGTCAATAATCCTACAAATAATGGAATACAAAATGTACCACCAAGTGGAGTATTTAACTGCGACTCCATTGAATCTTCACACCGTTTCAATGTGTCTAAAGATGTGGTGTATAAAGAAATATTTAGTGATATTTGAATACAATGTGTATTGGTTTCTTTTAAATCTTCATAAAATATTTCTGCTAGATTTTTTTTATATGTTTTACCCCTCAAAATAATTGTACTTTGTTGAACTGCGTGTTAACGCGGGCAAATATCTAGTTTTCAATAAACAAAACCAAGTTCTTATCGGTTCGTTAAGTTATACACACATTGAGACACGTATTATTTTACAATACGAGTCTAGGTAGTTGGATAAACTATCTTTAAAACTAAGAAAACAAAACAAGTTTATTTGCATTAGAAATTAAGGCATCGTTATTTGTAATAGGATACAAGAGTTCAATTAATCCAAGTTCAGACTTGTTGCTACTTGCTAGTACTTGCACAGTGAAATTCAGGTGAGTTTTACATAGCCCCTTTTCTATTTCACTATTTTGGGGTGAAACATGTTACAACATTCTATCTACAATTCAATCATAAAGTGTCTATGTGTTATTCTATGTTGCATTATGTCTTAAACATGACTAGGGTAAGCACAATATTCTAGCATAATCATTAACATTGATCAGCCGACGGTATACAATGATAGATCTATTGGACTGACAATCCCACCCGGATACGTACCTCCTACATAGGTAGCGTGGGTGATTGTTATCGCATAACATAATCGAGTGAACCATGAGCGTATGGGATGGACCACAATATTCTAGTCACAAGGGTTGATTATGCACTCAATTTACTGCTAGTATGTTTTCACATATGGACTAGACTTGCCATGACACTTGAATTGTACAATCTTTATTCGATTATCAAAACCTATGTAATTCTCACCAACTTTTGTTAACCCAAAATATTTTCAAACTTAACATGTTTCAGGTTATAGCTTGCTTGAAGATTAGAGTTAATGCTTGAAGATGTGTATCTAGTATTTTTATTTTGATGTACAAATTCTTGTAGAACAATTGTTTGTAATATATTTAAATCAATTATTGAAATTTATTATTTACCATGAGCTACTGAACAATCATCACTACGTGACACCTCGATGTTTCCGCCATCGGTTGGGGTGTTACAGATTGGTATCAGAGCCATGGTTATAGGGAATTAGGTTATTAGAAAAATAATCTAGTCTATAACCATAGTATTTAAATCAGTACTTGCTTCTCCTACTTGTAACCCTATTTGCTTCCTTATCCCTAATCTACACCCTATTCTTACCCTAGCTTGGTCTTGCCTACTCTCTTTCACTTAGTTGCTACAATCCTAACGTACTTCTAGATTATTAGGCCAAATTCCTTGGGCTTAGATCTGACCTGTTTTGATAAGCCAACATTTTCGTTTATTCGTGGTTAAATATTCACAATCCTTGTGTTTCATTTTCATTTATACCCCTCACTCCCGTATAAATTCTAAGTTTTGAATTTCAAAATTTTTGCAATTCAAATCTATTTTCTTTCTTGTATAATTCATCTATTAGCCTAAATTTCATGAATCATCTGTGAATTTGACCACCACACTTCATTTTACAAACTTATAATATTACTCGTATGTTTAATAATTTTCAACACCTTACCCAAATCATATTACTGCCTTTTTCAACATGTTACAAATTTTTAAATTGCAACCTCATAACTTGAGTATACCCTAGAACAAAACTAAAAATTTCTACATTTTGTTGGATTTTCATTACCTAGAAATTTTACAAAACACATATTTTTGTCAAAAGATGTCCTCGAACTTAAATTCATTTGTTTAGTTATTGGCGTATCAAACGATTTTCTATATAACGCTTTAATCTATTAAAAAACACTTAATAGAACCTTGATTTTTAAAACCTAATGTCGTGTTTAAAATCTCCAACTAACTAGAATATTTTAATCAAAGCTCACTTAGTTTGTACTATTAAACGACTTTTTCTTTATGTACAAAACAAATTTTGAAAATAAAATCTTCCCATCCATAGGAACAATATTTAGTCTCTAAATTCTCCATCGACACTTACACATTTTCAACTTGTTCAAATTTTTTTTACAATATTAGGCATATACCACAATCATGTTTTCTCATACACTTGATCCCAACCTTTGAATCAAACCTTACGATTTATACTGCTACATAATCTCCTCACTTGTGCCGCTTTGAGAACCTATAAAATAAACCCTTTATCAACTATCTTCACATTCACCATCTTTCACACCTTGATTTTTCCTTGAGTTTCCTCATATCCTACACCTTCTTAAAGCATGGACTTGATTCCTACAATAACCAAACTATCAAAAAAAATTGATTGTTTGTTGCATACAACTTGATTCTTAGTGATACATGAGGATTTGATTATCTACTATATTTGAATACTGGATTATTTGTGATGCATGAAAACATGAGTAGAAAACATGGATAACTAAATATGAACTATTTGCTATAAACACACATAGAGTCATTAACCTTGTCTAGGGCAACTCTATTACAACCCGCATGCAATACTTAATACTTGAGGCATTTACAAAATTGCTTACATGTATGTATTATCAATTTGCAACTTATGTGTTAAGCCAAAAACAATTGTTACACTTAATCAAACAACTGGTAGAGGATGAAGTACTTGCTCAACAGTTAGTAGAGTACCTAATAACCTGCTCAACGATTGGTAGAGGACATCATGCCTGCTCAACAGTCGGTAGAGGTTTTAATAACCTGCTCAACGACTGGTAGAGGCTATCGCACCTGCTCAACAATCGGTAGAGGTTCCTACTCACTGACTGGTAGAAGTCTTTTTCCTGCTCAACAGTTGGACTCATCTTTGGATACATTATACATATAAATTGATACAAAGATTTAATCACAAGGTTATTTTATATGTGTGTGTAGAGTTATACAAGGACACAAAACCCTAATGTAAGGTAAATTGGTGATTGCGGTCCGAACGTAATCATGAATTTACAGGTACGTTAAGGTGGTGTGAAATTCTATTAGGATTTTGGTAAGATACCCAGTACGTATTCGAAGTATTAGAGGTGCGGTGGGTTAGCTGAGGCACACCTTATATATAAATACTAATGATATATCGAAAATGAGACTAGGGTCAGACCAATAACAAACCATAGTTATTTGGTAGTCCATGTTACCAACAGTTACCAAAGCGTTACCATGTCCATACTATACCAATGTTACCAAGTACGCTAGTTAGGCGTATGTTTTATTACTACTACGATTGGAAAACCATTACTAGACACGTTTAGCAATGTTTAGCAATGTTCAGCCCGAATGTTCAGCATGTTACCAATGTTACCAGTTCGAGACAATATGCACCCGCCCGGCCCTCCAAGCCGAGAGTGGGGCAGGTCACGCCCAATAGATCTATCCACATTTCCCCTGTTGTGCATCCCCGCACATTCATGGTTTTCCCCGGGACTTTAAAAGATCGTATAGCAATACAAACTTAAAACCATAGTATGATATATGTTACCAAAATAGTTTAGTGCATGTTTTCTCCCCCAAAAGTTAAAGCAGTAAAAGTGGGGCCATGAACTCACCTTAGGTTGCGTTCTTCAGTAAATAATAGAAAGCCAAGCCCTTGATAATCCCACTATCGGAGATCTATCAAAATGTTCACATAAGTGTTATGACTAATAGCCATAAGTTATCTAGTCCCCGATTGTCCAGATCGTGACCAAGTATGCTTTAAAACATGTTTAAGTGTTCAACCGACACACTAGACCGACCCGACATCCCGTTGGTGACTCATTACCCTAACTAATCAAGTACACATAGATTACGCACAAGGTTCAAGCATAAAACACTTAGTTTATATCAAAAATCTCATTTTTGAATCAATAGGGTCGAACCAGGAAAATAAATCTACCTTCGCCCCTTTTTAAGCCACCTTCGACCGTTTGAAAGCCACCTTCGACCCTTTTTAAACAGATTCGACCAAACTGTCCAGGTTCGACCCTGGGATTCCACATTCGACCACCCGATCGGTCGAATGTGCCCAGGTTCGACCCTGGCAGAATACTTTTCCCAAAAACGCTTCAAAAACATCTGAAAACATCCCGAAACATTATCAAACACAGCAGTTACGCATGAATAACTTATCCCTACAAAACCGCACCAATTTTGCCCCAAAACCTATTCGTTTTAGCCCTTTCCCAAAATGGCAAAGATTATGGAAGTGTCACATCATGCATGTAATCTTTACCCAATTTGGAAACTTTTCGAAATCAATCCATAATCATCTTAAAATGCTTAGTTTATTATGTAATTGAAAACCCCCAATAGTTCTATTGATAATACTAACATGCAACAAGCCCTAGATTGAATAAAATCCCCAAATTAGACTTGATATCATCATCTATCTAATTATAACCTTCAATAATCTTAAACTATCATCAATAGTAGCCCTAGATCATGTTTTTAGCATTAGCACAACAACAAATCATTAAACAACACATAATATCACAAAACACATAATTAACATATGTTTATTGATATGAAAACCTATGTTTAATGATAGGGTTTAGGTTTAGAAAGATGTTTAAAAGGTTTTTATTAACAAAAACATCCTTAGAACAGATCTGGACATTTTGGTTAGATAAAAACGAATTAAAATACTTGAAAAAGGTTTAGAATTAAGAACACACCTTGGATTCTTGATTAGATGTTGTTGGTAGGTTAGATTATGAAAAATAAGAGCAAAAACTCCTTCCTTAGTGATTAAAATCGTTTGAGAGTGTTTAGAGACGGTTAGGGTTTGTGAAATGGTGAAAAATGACAAAGTTTGATATTTATACTAGTCCACATTCGCCCCTTTCACCTGGGCGAATGTACCCACGTTCGCCCCTTTCTCAGGGTCGAACGTACCCTATTTGGTCGAATGAAATTTTATCATTTTCACATTCCAGGTTCGCCCCTTCAGAAAGGGTTGAAGCAAGATTATTTTCCAGGTTCGCCCCCACGCTGTGGTCGAACCTGGACCTATGTTTTTCTAGTTTTCCAGTTTGTCGCGTTTAACGCATTTTAACGCATCTTAACACATGAACATGCAACCTTAGTCTATGTTTAACATATTTAAGCATGGATGATTATCTACACATCGTTTAAACACGTTTTTGCATATAATCCACCATATAACAATTAATCTACACATAACACTTAATTAGTTTATGTAATTTCACCAACAACGGGACCCGGTACTAGTGTATTCCCAAAACGACTCCCAATGATCCTCCAGATCATTGAACCCTGGACAATCCTATCCTGACCCGACTCAACTAACCTCGTTAAGTCCGTTTATAAATGTTTCCCGCTAAGGTAGACTTAGGTGTTATTAAAATGTTTAAGCCAAATATGCCGGGTGTCACTGTATAGTCCCTGCAGTGGACGGATGTTAAATAATTCAGTTAAGTGTGGATGAAATTACTAAACTACCCATATTATAAAAATATATAATTAAAAATTATATGGGCCCCACCCACTTCTTTTTCCTCACCCGTCACGTTCACAAACTACCACCACCAACACCTCCCCAAACCACCACCACCACCCATATCCACTTTCACCACCACCACTACCACCGACATCCCAATCACCACAGC
Source organism: Ambrosia x helenae (assembly GCA_030844895.1). Taxonomy (NCBI): domain Eukaryota; kingdom Viridiplantae; phylum Streptophyta; class Magnoliopsida; order Asterales; family Asteraceae; genus Ambrosia; species Ambrosia x helenae. The sequence goes on along the minus strand of CM061231.1, from coordinate 115,791,863 downwards.
CACCACTTGTAGGTTTATCCAATCGGTTATGACATTTCGCAAGAAAGAATCATTACTGAATTCATCCACTTTCACCGCTACCAATATACATGTAATTTTGAAAAGATAGAGAATAAAGGTGAAATTTGAGTATACACAGTGTCTATTCGAACAATTTTCTCTTTGATTGGTATGCGTGCTATTTTCGTCTATAAGATTATGTTAATAAAATAAAATAAAATAAAACAAGATATTGAGCTCAAAGCATCCACAATAAGAGAGTTCCATAAACCTTCACAAACTGACACTTAGCGTCATATTAGATTTCTAAATTTTTAAGAAAACCCATCACTTTTCTCACAATGTATAAACCTTCACAAACACACTATAAATATTATATGTGTGTGTGAGAGAGAGAGAGAATGAGGTGTTAGTACATGTTGTATATATGTCCATAGCCTAGTATAGGTGTTTGTATGTTGTTTTGGATGTAATTTAACTAGTTTTGATGAGAAATGGTATCTTGGTAATTGTGCAGGGCGACTGGGTCTGGTCTTACACGACTAGCTTAGCCAGTCATGTGGCAGACCAGGCGACTAGATTTCCTACCCATTCGCCCCCACCCAATCGTCCCTCTGCAAGCCAGTCACCCCCGGAGCCTAGAGGGAGTGAGAGCACTATAAATAGATGCAATCATTACCCTAATTAATAGAGTTGACATTTCAGAGGTTTTAGACAAGTTTTGTGGTCTGATTTGGTTGTAAACACTCGAGCTCTATTTTTTCTTAATTGAATAACCATTTAACCATATTCAGCAACTCGTTTTTGTGTGTGTTTGATATTATTGTTACTTCAACCACAACCCGAGGATTCACGGTCCTACAGGGGGTCTGACATGGAGTACGAAATCATGGACCAAAACCCCAAACCTCCATTCCCAACTTGCTCCAGAATGTATGGACTTAACCTCCATGTCCAGTTTCTTTATCATATCATCCAGACACCTCCCTTTTACCCATATTATGATGTTGTTAGGAACAAAAACACAAGAAACCAAACACATACATAGGAAAGCAGAAGAAAAACACGAGGATTTAAAGTGGTTTAGTAGGCTAACCTACATCCATTATGCTATAACTAAGGTTTCTTTATTATTTAGGCACTTAAAGAATTACAAGTAGGGCTGTAAACAAACCAAACGTTCGGCGAACAGTTTGTGAACTGTTCGGTGGGAATTTCGTTTGTGTTCGTTCGTTTAATAAATGAACGAACACAAACAAAAAATTCCGTTCGTTTAGATAAACAAACGAACATGAACAGAGGTCGCGTTCGTTTGTTTATGTTCGTGAACGTTCGGTAACGTGTTTGTGTATGTTTGTTTTTGTTCGATAGTTCATTAGGGTTTTTAATTTTTTATATTTAATTTAAGTATTTCAAAATTCCCAGTGGTAGATTATTTAACATATATTAGTGTATCACATGTTAATATTACTTTAACTATTTTGATTAACTGTTATTTTTGGTGGATTAAACACGAGGATTTCAAGTTTAATATAATACCTCTGTGTTTTTATAAGACATTATGTGATCAAGATTATGTCACGTATATTTGGGTAATTGGATTAGTATATTCTGGGCGGAAAATGTTAGCGATGAAAAATGGGAATTTTCAGAATTTAATGTGTTAGCTTGTGCTCGATTTTGTTCAGTAATGTCTATTTGTTTTCGTTTACATTCATTTGTGTTTGTTTGTGTTCGATTTTGGCCGACACCTAATTTTAGCAAATAAATACAAACGAACATGAACAAAAATCTCGTTCGGCAAGTGTCCATGAACAGTTCGTGAACACGTTATTTTCTTAACAAACGAACACGAACAAAAAATCTCGTTCGGTAAGTGTTCGTGAACAGTTCGTGAACTCGTTAATTCCTTAACAAACGAACACGAACAAGGCCTTGTTCGTGTTCGTTTGGTTCGTTTACAACCCTAATTACAAGTACATCAAGATGTAGTTTTAGACTAATTTTACGGTTAGGAAACTTAATCCCCATGTTAGTCCTAAGCCCTCATAGGGATAATTAGGCTAGCCAAAATTAAACTAATTTCACTACCTAATAAAAACATGTGGACCGACCTAAAGTTAGGGTCGAAGCCCTTCCCTTGGACGAGTCTCCACACTAAGGGAATAATCGTTGTAGCTAATGAGTGTTGCTCAACTGGCATTGGAGGGGAATCAAGATTTGGGTTGAAAACTAGAGGTGCCAAGTTTGAATCCGATCCCAGTCAGGTTTACCGTAGTGAGCCTTTAGACGGCGGATTTTCCCCGGAACTGGAGATGCTGGACTTGGGCTACCCAGAGATGTCTGCAATGCGGGCGTATAAGGTCGTCTTTTTCCATTGGATTACCTCGGATAGCCGAGCTTTTATTCATTGGCCGTTAAAAATTGTTGGGTATATGCTGCATGCAAATGAAAACTATCATACATTTATCTTTTCTAAATGTGCTACAACTGGAAACCTAATAATTAATCTGTCGGTGCTCCACAGAAAGGCGCATCACCCACGACCATTACACCAACAGATCATTCTCGTCGGTGATGACTACACTGACGGAGTTTGGGTTGATGTATCCCATCGGTATAACCCCTGTTTTCTAATGGTGTTCGCTTATTCTATCTATATAATTTTGACGCCAAACCATAATTCCCAACAACGTTATCAGTTATATAAATTAGTGCAATACATTAAGAAACACTAATAAACCTAAATCTACCTATACAATCGGGAGCATTTATATCTATATCTATACCTATATCTATATCTATATCTATATCTATACTATATTATAAAGCATTTTCTAAGGACTTTTTAAAATTTAAGAGGTATAAGTTTGATTCCCTATGTTACAACACACAATACATATAATAACTACCTTTTAAGGGTAAAATTGTCTTTTAAACACCATATTTAATCAATAGATAATCAAGAGTCATGAGATGTTTATGTGACCACATGACATTCAATTCTACAATTATTTTAAAGACATTAAAATAGAACACATATAAAAAATAATTCATAATGTTACATGTTTTGTTATAATCTTTATATAGAATTCGGTACTTTATAAAAGTTAAAGTTTTATAAACCTGATAATACTATATAGAAATTGAATAATTAATAATGAAAGCCATGTTTTAATCATGAGGTAACGATTTGAATTCTGAAATTATTAGGTATGTATGGCTAATATTATCTAAACTATACGGTCACTTGATTCTATGATCGGAGAAGAAATATTATGTTTATAATGAATTTCGAACAAATATATTAAGAAATATTCATATAAAAGGAGTGGACAATAACAAAAAATAAATTAATTAATAATAGTGGGTTCCATCCACATTTCCAGCTCAAGTAAAATTTTTGATTATTTATTAAACACCAGTTGGATTGATGTTCATAACTGATTAACCAAACTGGAACAAATGAATAATTGAAACCAATCGGTTTTTGAAATATCTTAATCAAAAGTTTTGGATATGACTCGAAACCGATGTTAACCGAACAACTTATACACAACCCTAAAATCACCAATTAGAGTGTTGTGGTTTCCGCTGTAGCGCGCAAGGCACCCAGTTAAACATTAACTATGTTCTATCTAATTCCAACAATAAGCTCGTGATAAGATATATTGCGTTGTAATTGAGATTAAAACAAGCAAATTACCATTTTAATACTTTTTTTTAATACTAAATTCTTAAAAAGGACAAACAATAATATATTAAAAGAGATTATTTTATTATCTAAAACTTATCTTCTAAAGAAAAATATTGTTAATTAATTATAGGACGCTAGGGCATACACATATTTAATGAGGTCCATGGAAGTAGGTTGGTAGGAGCAGTTTGAATATTCAACGAAGTGACTCCTAACGTGTGAGTTTAAATCAAGGCGACCCATTAATTGCAGATAAGATCAAAGGTGAAAGGTGCCTCTCGATCTTTTCCTGTGTCCCTTCACTTTCTCTCTTTGTTTTTGACTTTATTCCTAGATTCTTTAATTTTAATTTTAATTAATCAATATTTAATATTATAGCAACGTTCATAATAATATATGCAAACGACCTGGAACACTAATAGAAAATCTGCAATTACAATGGATTAAAGTAGCTGATGTTGTATTTAAAAATTTGCTAATCTTATTAAGTATGATCACTACTAAGTACTAAAACGTCCTAGGTTCGATTTCCACTCTCCCCATTATTTTCTGTGGCATTCAGATGAAAAGCGAATGCAGGTGGCACTGGTTCTACTTGGATGGGAGGCGATATTTTACCGATTATTCCAATATCGTGCCTTCAGGCAGGTTGAGGTTAGGTTTTCGCGCATATGGGAGAGCCAAGGGGCTAGCAGCGGTTGAATAGTCGATCTTGGCCACAACACCCGGTGTCATAGTGGTTGACACGTCGTTCCTTGCAGTTCAAAAAAAAGTAATAACACGACCGTTGCTAATTTGGGAAGCAGTGAATCGGTAGTTGTTGCCAAATTAGCAACATTTTTTATATTGTTACTCAATTATAAGATATCAGCAAAACTTACTAAACTTTCTGGGCAGTTGTAATAACTTAACAAAAAGTTGTTGCTAGTTTGAAGGTTGTAACACAAAAAGAAAAAAAACACAATGTATGTTACAGTTGCAACCAACAGAAAGAACAATGAACATATGAAGGAATGAGTGGCTAAGGATTCATGTTAAGAAAAGATCGTTAAATACAAATTGCAAGCCCCTGTAAGAGATTGCGTATATCTTCCAAGATACAATAATTGGCGCAGTGTGTAACGTTGAAGAAGACTCAAGGATCTGAAAGTGCACGTAACTTTTGTATTTTGAAAACGTTTTTTAGATGGTGTCTTCAGTTTATTCAGAGTATCATTCAACTAAGGTAGAAATCTTAGCTTTTCCCTAAACAAAGAGATATTGATTAATTATTTAAATGTATTAAAAGTATATGTTAAATTGTAAAAAACATCTTTAATAACAGTTTAATCAATTAAATAATCTCATAAATTAATTAGAACTACTAGACCTACTATACTGAAATCTCGTGTGTCTGAATGTGCTGCCCATTAACAAAAACTAAGTTGTTTACCACTAACCATCATAAAAAGGAATTGATCGAGTTGTTGGTAAGTTAACCTTTTGGTATGAACCCCATCATCAACCACCATGACATCGACACTAATTGCCATAAGTATTGCGCTGTGCCGTCGGCACCATCAGCTACAACTGTACTAACTTTGATTAGCAGTAACAGGTGGAGGGAGGGGAGGGACCAAGGGGTGTCCAGCTTCCTCCGATGGCCCAAATTAAATTAAGTTTTTATTCAATAAAATTGTATCAAGCCCCTCTTAAGGCCCACTCCACTCTCCACTATATCCTTCTTCTTTTTTTATTATTAAAACTAGACTTTTGCCCGTGTTGACACGCGGTTCAACAACTTACAATTATTTTGAGCGGTAACACCTATAAACAAAATATAGTAGAAATGTTTTATTAAAATTCAAAAGCAAGGGATACACATTTTATTCAAATATCACTAAATATTTCCTTATACACCACATTTTTTGTTTTAGTCTTGACATTCCAATCACTATCTAGTATAAGTAATTTCAACCCTGCCATGCTTTTAACTCTTGACAATGCGACATAAAGTTGGCCATGTGAGAATACGGGGTCTCTTAAATACAATCTAACCTTCGATAGAGACTGTCCTTGGCTTTTGTTGGCGGTCATTGCGAAACATACGGATATTGGAAATTGACGCATTTGGAACTTCAATGGAATCTTGTTATCAGATGGTATTTGAGGAATATTATCTAGTAAAAAATAAATAGTAGTGAAAAATATTTCTGATAAAATGTTAAAAGTAAGACACCGTTTGAGTTAGATCATTCAAAATTCGAATTAAATGTTATAATTAAATCTAATTGTTACCATTTTAGATATTAAAATATGAAATTCTATAGTTAAATAAAACATTTAATATTTGAATATTTATAAAGTTTAAATGAAATCTATCAATTCAAATTCTTGTATTCAAAATTTGAATTTTAACTTGTAACTAATTTGAGAAATTTATAACTAAAACTATTATTTGTTAAATTTTAAATATATTAGGAAATCTCTAATTATAATATCTCTATTTTAATGATCATAGTAGGATTAATTGTTACAATTATGAATTTAAATTCAAAGTTTGAAATTTTTTAAAATATTCAGATAATTCAAAATTTGAATTAAATGTTATAATTAAGTCTTATTGTTACCATTATTATCCAAAATTTTGAATTTTTATAATGTTAAAAAAATTTAAAAATTAAAATTATAAATATCGAAATATGAAATTATATACTTAAATAGAACATTTAATATTTGAATATTTATAAAGTTTAATTGATATCTATCAATTTAAATTCTAATAATCAAAATTTGAAATATTCAAATCATTCAAAATTTTAAATTAAATATTTTAAATGTGTTAATTAAATCTAAATCTAAATGTTACCATAAATCTTAAATTCAAAATTTTGAGATTAAATATTTAAATAAAACATTTAGTATTCAAATATTTTTAAAGTTTAACAGAAATCTATAATTTCAAATTCTAGTATTTAAAATTATAATTTTTACTTGTAATTAATTTGAGAAAGTTACAACCAAAATTATTAATTGTTATATTTTAAATATATTAGGAAATCATAATTTAAAGATAATAAATAGGTGTAATGATTACCATTATTAACTTTAATTAAAAAAATTAATTTTTTTAAAAGATTAAGTCATTCAAAATGTGTAATTAGAAGGATAATTAGTATGTGTAATTTCTTGCAATTATTAAACGAAATTAAAAATTTGAAATTTTGTCTAATTCGAATTTAAATATTTCGAATTTTAATTTGAAATTGATAATTTGTTATTTAGTTGATTACCAATATAAGTTAAACTAATATTAGGATAATATAGGGTAATTAATAGGATCAATTAATGTATTAATAAGAGTTGACACAACTTATGTAGGGAATTTGATTCATATTAACTGTGCAAATAAAAATGATAATTAGTATGTGTAATTTCTTACAATTATTAACCAAAATTTTAAATTTTAAATTTTGTCAAATTCGAATTTAAATATTTCGAACTTTAATTTAAAATTTGAAATTCAAAATTCTATATTTAATTGATTACCAATATAAGCTAAACTAATATTAGAATAATATAACACAATTAATAGGATCAATTAATGTATTAATTGGAGAGTTGACACTACTTATGTAGAGACTTTGAATATTATTAAATGTGTAAGTAAAAGTATAATTAGTATGTGTAATTTCTTACCATTATTAATCAAAACTAAAAATTTGAAATTTTGTATAATTCGAATTTAAATATTTTGAATTTTAATTTGAATTTTGAATTTCAAAATTCGAAATTTAACTTATTAACAATATAAATTACACTAAATTTAGGAAGTGAGTAAATTGAATGTAATAAGTAAATTTAATGAGTTCCTAATTTACGTCAGTTTCCTTTCTCATTCTCATTTATTGCTGGGTAGGTAACGTCCACCAGTTCTGGGGAAAACCCGACCTTTTACCCACCCGAGGGCATGACGATAAAGAGCCGGTAAAACCCGGTGAATCAGGAATCAAACTCCTGACCAAGCGGTCAAAGAAAATATCATTTCCCCAAACCACTGAGCTATAATCTCATGGTTTAAGTATAATCTATAACATTAATCTAAGTTTATATGGGTGTGTTAATAAATAATATGAAAAAGTTTTTTGGTTATGATATTTTAATTTTATAATTTTATATTTGTTAGTAATGGACGTTAATCTAATGGAAGTTATTTAATTTAGAATTTTAGGTTTTGAATTTCAGTTAATTAAGGTAAAATTTTGAATTTAGAATGGGCGTAAATATAGTTAATATATAACTATTTTACCAAAATTTAAGGTGTATTTATTATCTACGAAAAATATGGGATTTTCAAATTTAAATTTTTTTAAAAAGTCGAACAATTGTTTATATGGTAAAATCTTTGAATTTGGAATGGGCGTAAATATAGTTAATATATAATTATTTTACCAAAATTTAGGTTTTGATTAATATACAAAACATAATTTTGAAAAAAAATAAATCAGGGATAATTATAAAAAAAGATTTGAACAATATAGAAAAGTAACATAGGAAATTGAACAATTAATGAACAAAATAATAAGGAGAATGAAAACTTACAACCGATTGAGTGGCGTGCCTACAACAATTGATTTTGTTTCAAGAAAGACCCATGACTTTTGTGTTTAAGGCAGATTGGAAGAACGATCTAGTTTCAAAAGAAAAAGGTATAGTAGATTAATCGTTAGGATCATAAAATTGGATGTATCAATCACACGTAATACAACTAAATCGGAAGTTTTAAATCATACCATAAAATTATATCCACATTAAATAATATCATTCAATTCCATATCCCCATAAATCGAAAGTTTTAAATCATTCCATAAAATTAGAAGCTTGAAAATAGGAAAGATTATAGATTTTTTTTAAAAAAATAAACCACTTTCCGATTTTGACACGATGCAATCGGGTGCACCCACATCCAAGATCCATGATCCATCCTGTTAGTACATGATGTCCCTAGGCTAGTATATCAGTTGTTTGGACGTGTTTCGGGGTGTTTGGAGATGTTTGTACGCGTTTTGGAGGGTTCGTAATACTGCATGCGATTAGCAGTTAGTGACACGCGATTAGGGCCCTAATCGCGTCACTGTTCATGCGATTGGGCTTGTGTTTCTGGCGATTAGCCCTACTCGCCTAATATGGGCATGCTAATCGCTAGTTTGGTGCTGTTCGTACCCGGGAGGTATAAATAGGCCCAATCATTGCCCTAATCATTAGTTCTTGCCTCACACACTCTCCAAACACCCTCCCAAGGTCTGTAAGGTCTGATTTGATCTCTGTAAACACTCGTGCTCTGTTTTAGTGATTAATCGATAAGCTTTTGACCCGTGTGTGTGTTGTGATTACTCGTTTGTCATAGTTTCATTATCGTATCTGTTATTAAAGCATATTAGAGGGATTCCGCACCTCTAGTATAAACCCCGTGATTGTTGGATTTCGCGTTATTCGATCCTACACATCCAATCACCAACCAAACTAAAGATTTTCACTAAAAAACATTCTCTCAAGCATATGAAGATCCAAAATATATTAAATCCTCAAGAACAAATAAGAACAATTGATGAAAATTCTTGAACCCTTTAAACAATCTTAGCAGAATAAGAACTTATGAACATGAACGAAAAAATATGTGATGATTAACCAAAGCTTAGCCGAATTCAATGGCTAAGTTTGGGTTCGGTCTAATGCCTAGAAACAGTTAAGCACCTTCAAATCGATCACATAATCAGAATCAAACATTAATCATAATCAGCTAACTCTAATCACCAACCAAACCAAACAATCGTTCTTAAACTAAATCAATAAACAACAAAGGACCCCAAGAACATGACAACCCATACCTAGACAACCAAAATAATGTGAAATACACGATCATACCTTGGAGTTCAACATGATACCAATCAATGGCCAATAGTTTCCAGTGTGCACACTATGCGCATAGGATCTTGTTGAAAATAATCGGCCAAAATCCATACTAATCATCACCTGTATGATCCACCAATAATCAACCCGATAATAATTAATCAATATGAACATGCTCGGCCTTCCATCATAACATAAAATCGATTAAAAAGAAGTTCATAGCAGAAACTTCACATAATACCTTGCTAATTCCGGAGTTTGATCGAAGAAAAAATGCAAATGATCTTAAACGAACCATCAGTTCTCTCTCTATCATGTCAAGAAATCATCGATTTGAAAATCAACGTCAAACGCCTACAATTAATAAATATGAAAATTATTCAGAAATTGAAACTGTTATCTGTGACAATAAACCAAACAAAGAAAGCCTTATAATACCAAACTTTTTCTTGATATTATGCCATAGTTTCTGTATCAACATTCAAACACAAAAGCAAAGATTTCAGTTTAAAAAAATAGGAAAACAGTAATCGCCATGAACAGATCGAGATATATTGATGTCTGAAACAAAAATACACGAAAACAAAAACACAGGAGTACAAATAGATGAACACTAATCATTTTACACAAGAATGGAAAGATTGAAACCTTGAAGAAGATTGAAGGAAGACGAAGGAGAATCGATGATGGAGACGCGGCAAGATGGTTTGATTGGGTTAGTGTTTAGGAATGATGATAATAATAGATGCTTTTGATTTAGGACAATGACACAACAAAAGTAGCGTACAGAAGAAGAATTGTGATAAATGAGAATGGTCAAAAGTCAACATATTAATTAATTATATCTTTAATGAATGATTTTATCTTTAATGAATTGTGATAAATGAGAATGGTCAAAAGTCAACATATTAATTGAATTTTGGATTAAAAAAAAGTTTATAAATTCTATTGTTGAGACACATGGCACAATATGGGAAGGAGAGATAATTGATGGTGCAATATGGGAGTGTCATGTGTCACAATAGAGTTTTATTTATTAGATGTACTAGACTTTTGCCCGCGTTTACACGCGGTTCAATAACGTACAATTATTTTGAGAGGTTAGACGTAAAAAAAATTAGTAGAAATATTTTATTAAAATTTAAAAGAAGGCAACACACATTTTAGTCAAATATCACTAAATATTTCTTTATACACCACATTTTTTGTTTTAGTCTTCACCTTCCCATCATACGTAACCTCGGGCCGTTACACAAGCCATTTTGTTGATCTATGTTTTCAACAACATAACGGGAACACCGATCTTTAGTGCTAATCAAAGATTAGGAAATATACAAAATTTTAAACCATTAAGGACATCACGAAAATATAAATATTCCTGTGAACGGTTATTAGCATTTAAAATTATAGACATAATAAAATTTTAATTTTATAAATGTATACTAAATCGAATTCAAAATTTTCAAATTTTATGTAATTCGAAATTTTTAAATTTCAAAATTTTTATTATAATTAGTATAAATATGTATAATTGATACTAATTATAACAGCTTGCTTAATTTATGGTAATAACTTAATTTGGTTTTATTAATATTATTGACTTTATTAAAAATGTTGTCAAAAAAAATTTCTAATAATAATGTTACATCATAAAAATATATTCCATAATTAAAATTTTTAACAAAATAACAAAATAAAAAAATAAAATGCAAACACACAAATTATTTAAATGAAATTTGTCCAAAAAACCAAACCAACCATAAACAAAACGAAATTGTCCAAAAAACCAAACCAAGCATAAACAAAACGAAATTGTCCAAAAAACCAAACCAAGCATAAATGTTTAAACAAATTGTTCATTGTTCCTATTTCTCAACCATAAGAACCAAAAGGGGGATCTCAGGTGATTTCTTTGCAGCTTTTGTTGTAGATTCACTTGCATCATCATCAAGGTCATACACTTTGTCCAGGCTACGCTTCACTTCCTCATCATCACGTACAACACCAACTCTAGAAGATGACTCTGGAGTAGTGTTATCTCCAACAGAATCCTACAATATTAAATGAAATGTAAAAATTGTTAGAATAAACTACATTAAAAACTTAATTTGAATATATGATTAAATAAGTCAAAGAACAACCTTCAAAGACAATGCATTCTATGTTGAAGATTCATCTATATCGATGTTTTCAAAAACAGGTTGATCGAGCTGAAAAAAATAAACATGTAATACTTCAAAGGAAACGTTTATAATAAAAACAAAAAAAATTAATAAGAACAAAATAAACATGTACTAATGATTCATAAGAGTAATAATAAAGGAATATTTCAATGATAATAATAACATGAATGTCAGGGAACCTTTGTTCCAGAGAAGCAACTATTGAAGAATCATCGGTAAGTTTGCGTATACCATAACCATCCAGATGCTTGTCAATGTTAAATTGTCCAATTTTAATCTTGAAAGCAAACTTTTTATCTTCAAATGAAGCAAATTCAGCAGGAGTTATTTTGTCTTCAACATAAACCTAGATAAAAATTTTCATAAGTAACATTAAGTATAATAAAATATATTGTTTAAGGCAGAAAAAACTAAATTACCTGTTTGGATTTTTCTAGCAGCTGCATCGCTGACATGCCCAACAATTTTGTCGCTTCTCGATCAAACAATGTGAGTGATGTTATTCCAGTACAATCTTGTACCCTTATTGGAATTCTAAACCTAAAGTAAGTAATAACAACAAATTATTTACTAAATAATATCGTAAAATTTTAACTTATGTTTATGAAAAATAATTCTTACACAGGATCAGCAGATACAATATGCTTGGGACAGTCATTGTTGGTGTAAACCAAAACCTGCTTAAATGAATTAACATCTTTTTCATCTTCATCATCAGGTAACATCAGAGTTGGCTCAACCTTGCAATTACATGCCTCACAACCTAGGTAATACCAATCGTCATTGGCATCCACACCCTTCACTGTACCAACAACAATGACTTGTTTGTTGACCTGCAAAAGTAAATAATATCAATGTCAACATTTAATAAAAAAATAATTCCACACAAAATGACTATTAGTGTATACATTAAAATACATAAGTGATAATCTTTTGAATGGAATATAAACATTCATATTAGAGTATTATAAGTCAAAACTGATGTACCTCTATTATTAACGGAAGATCACAAATACTGCTGAAAGGTGTCTTGTTCAGAAATTCATCTGCCAAATTCATGCTTCCAGAAGATCCGAGAGATCGTTGAGCAAAAGATGATTTAACAGAGATCAACTTTTCAATATAGCTGTAAATAAAAATAAATAAAAGATTTATATATTTTTTAAAAAAAATAACAATAAATACATAAAACAAATAACAACATAAGTATATTACCTTTTCTTAAAAGCCCGAATATCATCAATGTCTTCATTAATAAAGAGTCGAGTGATATAGAAGCCATTTTGAACGCTCACATTGCATTTAAATATAAAAAATAATTAACATGTAATAAAAGTAAAAATATTTAGTGTATTCAAAAAACTTAATATATGACAAACCTTTATAATTGTTAAAACTACCGAATTGAACAATCAGGATAACATGAACTTCATCTTCATTTTGCTTGATGTACCCAAACATCTGCTCACTATACTCATCCCACAAAGAACAGTTTGATCCCTATGCATATAAAGATAATGTTAGTTAAAATGAAACTATCTTTTGTATAACAATTTATTGTCGTATAATATAAGAAAAAAAAAGCAGAAATCAATATCAAATAATAAAAGATGATTTGTAAAGATGTTACACATACTCTAAATCAATCAAAATAAGGGTCATCTTGTTTTCAAACTGGCTTTTGTTTCGGTCGGTTCTGGTGGAGTCCATTCATCAACATAGCCAATGAAATCTTAAAAAAAATATTAATTTATACAAATACATTATTAAAAAAATTCAAAGAGTAATACAAAAAATATTAAGTGTGATTAAACAAACCAATTCTTTGTTCCTGAGGCAGGTTACCACTCTTAATTGACTCAAAAGAAGAAAAATTAAAACCATACTGACTTCCTTCAAACTTGTTACATTTCGTAATGCTTGTTTCAAAAGTAAACGAAAGAATATCGTTTTTATCAAAATGTTTAGTAGATTTGTTTTCAGCTAATTGGGAGTTATAGATATAGTAAGCTTGATTTTCACGTAAAAATTTTTCATGTTTCTTCATATATCTATTCCACACAATAGCTTGCATTTTGGAGCCCTGTTTAAAAATTAAAACGAAACAAAATAAAGTTAATCAGAATTATTATTAACAATAATATGTTAACAACATAAATGAAAAAATCAATACGTTAAAAACTAACCTGTTCATCCATCAGAACCATATCTAGACAAAGAGTTTCTCCCTGTATCTTTCGGTTTGGTCGCTTCCAAATCCTAAGCACCTTAACTTTTATTGTATATTGGGTCATCCTCCAATTGATGTCATTCAAAAACGTAATGTTGTTTGGATCCATTTTCCTGCAAGTTAATAGAATGTAAGTACTAAAACATTACATGCAAAAAAAATAATTGAATTAATATGTAAAATTTGGTAGACATACCTAATAGAGTTGCAGGTAATAGTTATACTAAACTTTATGAAACAAAATCTGTATTTATAATCTAAATTGCCAGATTTATTTATGTTAAGCAATTAATAATATAAAAAAGGAAAATATAAAATGGAAATCAAAATTAATTTAGATTTAAATGTTGCTATAATTAAAAACTCGATTTTTTTTATTTAAATTATAGACCAATTTAAAATATAAAGGTATAGAATATAAAGATTTCAAAATACCTAAAATAAACGTAAACATATATAAAATTTCATTAACATGTTTCTATAATTAGGACATTCGAGTTTTTTTTAATATATACGATTTTTAAATTATTATATGTATAAAATTTAAAGGTTAAAATCTACCAAAAAATAAGTTTATTGTTTGTTTATAAAATATAAAGATTTCAAATGCGTGTAAAACAATTACTTTTAGCGGACTTAATTTGATTGTTAGTCTAAATCTATTGACAGTTGTTAACGCTGAAAAATTATTTTATTGTTTGTTACTATGTAAAGTTTTAAAAAAGTAAAACCGTGTCAAAAAATGGAATTTGTTAAAGAAGTCAAGCATTGTTAATAGTATAAAAAACAATTGAAACAATGTTACAGTTATGAAACAAAAACTACAAATTGATGTTTAAAACAATTATTGAATGTTTTCTTAGAAAATTTAAATGTTTCAAATTTACCAAATAATTGTTTAATTGTTTCTTTTTAAAACTTAAATATACCAAATTTAATTTGCATGTTTGTTATATTTGGATGAAAGAATTGTTAAGTGTTTGTTTATAAAATTTGGATGCTTGGGTCAAAAACGAATTGTTTAAGTATACGAAATTTACCTTAAATGTAATTGTTAAATATGGTTGATTTTTACTAATAATGGAATTTTGAGTTAAATGAAAACCAATCTACTACAATTACATTTAATAAAAAGTCAAACGTTGCCTAAACTAAAAAAAAAAAAACAAATATGTTTTGAATTTTTAAAAGGAAAACCGTTTAATCTTATTGTGTTTCAATTTACCAAAAAATGAGTCAAATTCAAACCTTTATTATTTAAAAAAAAGTCAAACCTTCATTTAATATTTCATATTATTATAGTTTTCATGTTACCAAAAATTGACTATTAATTGGTTGGTAATTTTTTTTATTAAACATTAATTATTGACATAAACCAACAAATAACATTCAAAGATATAAGTAAGTTTGTAACATAAAATGCAAAATATAGTGTTTTTTTTACTAATAAAGATAACCAAAAATAATAGTAATTGTAAACACAAAACAACCAAAAATTCACGAATGACTACATCAGTAGTAAACGTGCAAAACTTTGTGATTACAAACGATTAAACATGTCCAAAATTATCCACCTAAAGTTTTTGTCAAACCTAAATAATGTCAACAACTAAAGCAACCGTGTTACCATCACTAACCATCAATTATGTTCAAAACTTACCCACCAAAAATATTATCAGTATACCAAAAAAAAACAACCACCAATAACCCCACTAATTCCCATTACCCTTAACAACATGAGAAAGCTTGAACACACCTTGATTCTGGAAAAACAGGAAATGCATTTCATCACCAGGCTGGAGTTCCTTATCATGGGAAAAAGCCGACATACCTCTTATGTAGTAACGGGGATATCTTGACTCATCTTCAATCCCAACCGAAACTCCCCAAGTAAATCCCTCCTCATCACGAATGGTCAAAGCCCTCTTCCTGTTTAAACGGTTCCCCTTTGCCCATTCCCTGTTCATACGCTACACAAATAATAAAGAATGGAACATCATAAACTCAAGCTGGTAACTGTTAAGATATGACTCATTTTCTTTCTGCTCATTCATAGCATAGCAAATAAAGTGAAGTAAAGTCTAAACTATAAAGTATAAACTAAAATCTAAACTTAGCGAATGATGGCTAGTGAAATCATTCAATTAATTTCAATATTGTCTAACATGGTTATAATTTTGTCGAACATGGTCTCTAAATTAGTTAGGCTGCTATTTAGTTATAATATTGTCAACAGCCACTACTATGCACATAAGTTACTTTTCATCTAATTTCGTATAACTATGTGCAACTAATATGGATAAAGTATAGTGTAAAAAATAAATTCTAAAATAAAATCTAAACATCTTTGGCACACCTACATCCTCGCAACTAAAACAGATACACTAAATTATAAACATTTTAATTAACATTGCAGAAATAATTGTACTTACAAAGTGCTTATCAATTGGATCCTCATCACTGCCGTCATCAGAAAGGACAACGACGTCTTCCTCATTATAATAATCATCATCCTCTTCACTGTCATCATCATCCTCCTCATTAACTTCAGCTTTCGAAACATGACCGGGAGAAAGAGTAAGCTTGTTTTTCAAAAAAAGCGACATATTGTAGTTGGTCTGTAAAACGAATAAAAAGTATTCTTAGTAAAGTATAGAAAATTATAAAAAGCAAACAATACACAAAAAATATATAAAGATTTCAAAATTAATAAATAAAAAACAGAGAAAACCTCATTAATGATTTCGAACACAATTAGATGATCAGCAGTAATTGAAAAAGCTTCCTTAATCATTGGCCATCCTTCAGTCACATAAATAGTACCATCATCAACTGCTAGCTGTATCTGAAAGTGTGCAATTGAATGAGCAGTAACGTCAATTAGATCCAATGGAACTGTTCGGTTGAATAATCCATGAAGAAGGAAACAACTTATATGTTGGAAAAAAGACAAACAATGTTAACACAATACAATTAGTTTGTGTACAAATTTTTTTTATAATGTAAGATTTAGTGGACTTGTTATAAAAAACATACCAAACATTTATCAGTTGTAAGTGGGTCGCCCAATCTGCAGTAGAAGAAGGTACCAGGTGCACACACAGCATCCTAATGGAAAGTAATCATTCTGAAAGACTTGAGATTTTTATCATACTGAAATATAAAGTTACACCCAGATGGGTACTTTAATTCAGTAATCATAGTTCTCCAACCATTGTAGAAGAACTATTTGCCTGCAATGTTTAAAACTTTAATGTCATAGACTTTATCATCCAAGGTTCGGATCTTGGTATTCCCAGAAGGATAACCATACTTGTCGATCCAACCATCATAGTCACTTGGTAACCCCTGTGTAACATCCGGCAAAAATCGATGTGATTCCGTACGTAATTAGTATATGTAATTAACGGTTTAAGTGCATATTTAAATTAATTGGATTAATTTAACTGATGTCGTAGGGAATAGCAAATTCCCCATAAGATGCATAGGAATGCACACGTGTAATAATGAAGCATGATAGGATCATGTGCGAATAAACTTGTCCGGTACGGACGTTGGTGATTACCCGGTAAAAGTTAAATAAACGAAAAGGATCCCGGACACCCAGGATATAAAATAAAGGGTATTTTCACAAATATAATGTGTTTTGGAACTCCAAAACCATAAGTGAAAGCTTTCCATACAAATCTCCCGGTAACGAATAAAGCGCGCGTACCGCACCCGGCACGCGTATAACTTATAATTTAACCCGACAAGAGCCTAAATAACCAATCAACACTTAAAATAGACTATGTTTAAGGGTTATTAGAGGCACTTTTAATGACCGAATAACACGCGGTTAAAATCCGATTAAAGCCCGAACGGAGCCGTAACGATAAAAATTAAGACGTAACTAGTAATTTGTAGATATTTGATGGGTGGACCCCACCAAATCCAAGCCATGATCGGCTCCCCATACTCAAAATATCACCAAAATCTTGAATTTACTTATCAAATCTTCCAAAGATTATCTAGGCATGGAGTTAGGAATATTATATTAGATTGTACTAAACATGATCTTTGATAAAATTCATACTTTTCCGTTTATTTCCAACACAAAAAAAAAATTGTTCTTTGCCTCCTTTGAGCCGTAGCTCAGACCACACACACATATCTTTCATTTTCAACTTTACAACATAAGATTCATCCACATTCAAACCCATTTTTCATCAAGTTAAGTGTGTTATCAAGCTTGGAGCTTAACCACCTTGGAAGAACACATAAAACCCCATCAAAATCAAGTATTTTTACCTTCCCTAGCCTTGTGCTAGTAGTAAGTCTCTTGATCTTGTTTTTGTTCTTGAAAGTTTATGTTTAGGTTTTTTAGAAGCAAGTTGTACATAAGGTTTTTGGACAAGGCTGAACATAAATTATAATGACTTTTATATACAAAAATGGATGATCTAAAAAATAATGTGTAGGGTCGTGGGTTTAGATGGTGATGTTGTATTGTTCTTGTAAGTTAAAAGTTAACATACACTAGTTAAAATGATGATCTAAGACGTTGTTTGTAGATTTAACTAGAGTACACTTAAAAGTGGTCTTGACCATCTTAAAATAATATTCTAGTGCATAATATTGTGTTGATCTTGTGAGAAAATGTAAAATATAAAGTGTACATATTGTAAGATTTGGACATAAAGTGATCAAGTTGGACAAAATACACTAATTACACCTATTATTATCCTTAATGAGAGGATCAAAGGCTATTAAAAGTGTTGGAACACAAAAATAAGCTAACATGACAAAAATGATCCATCAAAGTCTACTAGTTTAGTAGGAAAATGCTAATCTTGAAAGATAGAATGGAAAAATGCAACTTTTATAAGTTAAAGGACTATAATTGTAACTTTAAAAGTTGAGGGACTAAAATGGATATTTTTAGAAACTTGAGTCTAAAAATACAACTATGGAAAGTTTGGTGTCAAAAGTATAAATAATAATTTTCCAAGGTAGATTTGTAAATACTAGTAAACATACACATGTATTTTATATAAAAGTGTATTTTTATAAAATAGAGTTTTATAAAAATATGGACTTTTCTAACATATGGATTTATATAAAAACAAAGATTTTTATAAAAATATTAGACAAATTAAAAACTTGGGAGAACTTATATAAAAATGAACACTTTTATATAAATGGGAATATAAAAGTGTTGGAACATTTTTGTATATAAGTTGTCAAGTTTTGTATTAAAAATACAAAAGTATTTTAAAACCTCCAAGTAATATGTGTAGGAAGTTAGAAAATTTAATAATATTTCTAGAAACACATATTGGAAGGCTTGGGAAAATTAACTATATATACATGTATAAGTTAAGAAATCGGACTTGGACGTGTTAACGAACTAAGACGTAAAAGTGGACAAACGAGAAAAATATTATTACGTCAAGATGAGTAAAAATATATTTTATGGAGTTAAAATATATATAACTTGGGTGAAAAATTTACATAACACTTTCCTAAGTGTTGGAAAAATATTCGTGGGAGAAAATATAACGTAAATAATCTAACAATTAAAAACGTTAAACGAACGTATGGACTTAACGAGGAAAATACATACATATATATATATATATATGTTCGGCTCGAAGAAATTCTAGTATATTTACTTAATGGGAAAGTAAATATACGAGAAGGAAAACCGAGACGAGTAAATAATATATATATATATATATGTATACCGAACTGACGAGATCCTAGTATATTTACTTAATGGGAAAGTAAATATACGGTGTGGTGAGTCGAGTCGGGCGTTAAAAATATATTATCGAACGACAAGGCCTGAGTATATTTATTTGAATGGGAAAATAAATATGCGGTAAAGTGAATCGGGTCGAGTGTTAAAAATATTATATCGAACGATACGATCTTAAGTATAATTATTTAATGGGAAAATAATTATACGTTAAGTGAAGTCGAGTCGAGAATAATATTTTACAAGTTAATTAATATTCGTGAAAGTATAAATGTAACTTGTAACAAGGGTAATCCATCACCAACGGACCTAGGACATGTGTTTAATTAAACGGGGAATTATATGTAAATGGTGGTGTTGGGAGTTGGGTGTACAACTTGCCGGAAAAGCACACGCTATAGACTTAGTGACTTACACGCACTGGGACGTTCGTAGGTGCTTGACCACGGACTTGCTATTCTCTGCTATTTGATTGTACGCTGTACATCAGGTGAGTTTCACGGCCCCATTTTATTGTTTTAACTGGGGGAAAGATATGTTTGTCAAACGTTGTCACATGTTGAAATGTTTTCAAAGGTTAAAATGTGATAAGTGGTATGATGAGTACTTGAGCAGTGATCGCCACTCGGGGTTGAGTCCCCTCTTCTGTAACCATTAATTCAGGGAAATGAAACCGAAGGAATATTTGGATAGTACTATTGGTGCCTGACAAGGCCCACCCCTAATCGATAGCGTCGATTATGCATCGGCGTATGCCAGGGGTGCACGTATTCTGAAATTAAGTCGTTGGGTTCTGAGAAACGACTTGGAGCGGGCATTATTATTAGTCTTGGTTTGGTTATGGGGCTCAAGGGATTGCTCATCATCATAGTTTGTAGGAGCTAGCTACTCCTTACAAAGGCCACCAGTTGTGCAGGTTTCGCACATGTTGTAAAAACGAAATATCGATCGACAAGATCCTAGTATAATTATTTAATGGGAAAATAATTATACGGTAAAGTGAGTCGAGTCGACGGTTGTGAAAACGTTGTTGTTATGAAACTAAAACCTGTGAACTCACCAATATTTTATATATTGACGTCTTTTTAAACATATCTTTCAGGTAACTAAGTGCTGAATAGATATGGGGCTAGTGCGGTGGAATTCGGGATGTTGGATACTGGTCGGGGTTTCATCTATTGTTACCAATGGGTTGGAACATAAACGGAAATACCCCCACATTGAAACTTAATGTTCATTGTTTTATGTAATGCTTTGTGCAACATTGTAACGAGATACTCGTTTTCGACATCCAAATAAATTACTCTTTTCTAATTAAATATAGTTTGTGTTAATCTTGACTTTGATATGCTTTCGAGCGTTGCGCCACGTGTTTCCGCCATTGGCGTGGTGTGACAGAAGTGGTATCAGAGCCAAGGTTATAGCGAACTAGCATTTTTGTAAAATCTAGACTATAACCGGTTTTGGCTCGAAAACAAAGTTTTCAAAACTAAAACACAACAAAATATTTTTAGAAAAGAAAGAAATTTGTACATGGGATGTACAAGGGGAAATTCCGACCGACTAGACATGTGTGTCAATATATGAAGTATTAGAAAATACGGATAAGAATGTCTATGTTGCATAGGAATCCGATTTTCTAAGATTAGTTAATACATATACGGAGTACGGATATTTTGCCAGTAAGGATGTCGTGTCACGCTTCACATTAGTCCGCACTCTTGCATCGATCACCGGTACCAGCAAGTGGGAAGGATGTTGTAGTCTACGACGAGCTCACTCGCTTACCTGTAGACGGGATGATCGGAAGGACTAATCTCTATCGCGCTAATGAATGTCGCCGTGTTGTTTATAATGTGGAGGCGAAACGATTCCAAGGAAGTTGTTATGAAATCTTTGTTTGTTGGATCAGGAAGCTCGGAACTAGCGGGCAACAAGATTACCTGGCAACGCAAATTATCATTATGGGTGCACACGTAATAATATTTTGGGGTGCACGGTAACCTTGGTGGGCGCTAGGGCCAGGGTTGGTGATCACTTCTTGTCTTGTTGTTCTGGTTCTTTAGATTCAGTCTTACTTTTGATTGGCCTACGGGTTAAAATGGGAGGACTCGTTGATGTCCCTAGAATTCGATCCTTGCTAACCCAATATTACCTTTAAGGTACGAGCACGGAAGAGCTCGAACGTTAATTCATATGAGTAATCTGACGCAAACCCTCGCTCCAGGTAGGGACGGGAGACGAAAACTTCCTTGTATAAGAGTTGAATGCCTCCGCCACAAAGTTCTTCCAAAGGAACGGACGTGCAAGAACACACAACCTACCGAAGCGATGAATGTCTGATACGATGCATGGAATGCTAAAACCCAGTGAAGACCTAGGGTGTGTCCCTGCAAGACCAGTGCGTTTTGAGAACGGGACCCTGTGTGGATCAGATATGAGAATCGTGCCCGTGTGCTGCTGTATTGTTATTGCGAATAAGTCATTCTCGACCTCACGCATGCCCAAGTTGTCTACCAGGGTTGAGTATTTTTCTTCTCCTTTTGGAGGACAGAATCGAAGTCGCTAAGTTAGGAAGCTTGATCATTGTTATCTGGAAGGCTCGATAAGCCCTCTTCTGAATCGACAGTTTTGGTTGTTCCCATACATTCGTGGATTGGTTGCGGAATCAGCATGCCACATTGCACATCCGCGAGTCATAGGGCTTTGCTAAATTTCGATGGCGTCGAAAATTTCGACCACCAATCACGACCGCGGCATCGTTTGCCAGTGTTATGATGACGGCGTGTGGTGGAACAGTAAGCCCCAGTTGGCGTTCGGCTATGGACTCACTCGGAAGTGCATACGATTAACCCATGGGAAGCCACTGCTCAATGTACTAAGTGTTCAAGTATGGTTCCACACCCCTTGCAATGGCGTTGGATCGTATCCCGGAAGATGATTCGTGATAGGCTTAGCAGATTGGTGCTTATGTCATACTACTTTCCTGGGGTGCAAAGATTGTCGTAAGACTCCTCTATCTACCTCCTGTTTATTTTTCAAGGATTATTGGTAGTCTCGCTCCAGTCGATGAACGCCAGAGTAGGTTCGATACGTGTGCTGTGCCTGAACCCGTCATGAATCCTGGGGAGTGGAACCACACTTTGGGAATCGTTATCGTAAGGGTGTGTTCCGAAATTGTCAGATGGCGCAAGACGCTTTTTGCTGACATTGAAATCCCCCTTGAAAATCAGATGACGGTCTACTGGAAGCGATCACGTTATTCTATTAAATTAAACTTACCCATGGGATGACAATTCCATTGCTCTTGTTGCAATAACGTTCGTCACCCTCGTCACGACGACGAGACTAATTATCTATTTGGGGCGGCAATTGACGCGAAGTGTTTTCCATCAATGCCCATAGATATGGAAACATTGTGTCCCCTCGTCATGATGGTTTATAAACTAAGGTTGCGAGATCCATTCGTTATGGACCAGGTGACCTGTCTAA
Organism: Ambrosia x helenae; assembly: GCA_030844895.1. Taxonomy (NCBI): domain Eukaryota; kingdom Viridiplantae; phylum Streptophyta; class Magnoliopsida; order Asterales; family Asteraceae; genus Ambrosia; species Ambrosia x helenae. The sequence continues at coordinate 115,768,632 of CM061231.1, read as the reverse complement.
TCTCTTGTCGTATTTCGATACTCTCACTGCGTGGCCTATCGGGAAGAAAGTTCACTGGTCTCGCTTAGGTGGCGGAGAGGCATTCCAGTTGATGGCTATCGGTGCTAAGGCCAAAATAATATGCAAGAGGACTCTAATGAGAAGAATGACTCGGCTGGGTTGCCAGAGTCGGTATCGTTTTCATTTTATCAAGGTGTCTCGATAAATCGTGATCCTTCTACCTCTACTTCCTATTTTCGTGGTGACCACTATCTTTGATATTGGGATAGACGGTGGTTGGTTTCTAGGTCCTATGGATACTAGTTTACCACACATATAATAACTACGACGAGTCAAAGGCTCCGGCCGAGCTTGATGTCGCTACGGCTGTTATTGGTCTATGGCTCAAGTAGATCCCGATGTCTTTGCTAAGTATGTAGCTCTTGCTGAGTTGGTTGTTGTCAGTGATTCTGTAGCCTCTTGTTGAGCTTATTGTTGTCGTTGTCTCTGTAGTCCATGTTGGGCTTGATGTTGTTGATGTATTTGAGGCTCCTGCAGAGGTGAATGCCGTTAACGAAGACGTCTCTATGACCCATGCCAAGCCACTATGACCATGTCTGTGTGTCTGTTAAATTCGTTGTTATTAATTCCATTTCTTCGAGACTTTCATTGGCTCCCTCGTTATCTTTCCTCGGGCTCTTGCCAAGACTAATATTGACAATGGTTCTCAGGCTTGGGTTGAGTCTGTCAATGCTGCAGTTGCCATTATTCAAATGACTTATATTGAGCCTACGATCGTTCTCTCTATGAACAATATCGGCTTGAGAAGTCAGCTAAATTATGTGGAACCCGTCGATCCCATTTATGTCATGACGACTGATGCGCCGGCCAATCTAACCATTCCTACCATTGAGCCTATGGAGGATAGGCTCGAGGCCGAAGGTATGGATGCAAATCCCACCTCCACAAGTGATCTGAGATGCATGGGGATGCGTGCTCACAATAACAGAGCTTTCTGTTGATGTGGACTGTGGATTTTCCATATTGAGCGTCATATTGACGTGTGCATTCATGCTGCTGTGTTACCCCCAGCCATTGTGCATGCTCGTTGTTGCATTATTTTTGCTGATTGTGTATCCATGTGGTTGCGCTGCATTGCCGATGATGCATTCCTATTGTTTACTGCTCCTGCAGTAGTGTAGCCTTGCTGTCGTGTTTCTCTATGTCATGCGGTTCCGGTTGCGGTGTTGCCTTGTCGTCATGCTTCTCTATTGACGTGTCACTCTTGTGCGGTGTTCCCTAGTTCATGTGATTCGTGGATATGTTGTTGCCATTGCCGTGTTGTTTCTACTATCGTGTTGCACAGAGGGCGTATTACTACAGCTGTAGGATTTACTTGATGGTGTGATTACTTGTCGTTTGCTTCGCTCTGGTTCCCTCGTGAGGGAGACATCACCCAAACCCCTCGTTGCTGTCATTGTTCTGTTGTTTGATTGTGTAGCGCCAACATTGATTATGTAAGATTTTGGGTGCTCAGCGGACTTTCTGGAAGTCATACTAAGACACTCTAGTCTGAGTGTTAGCCCATGTATTCCTTTGAGACTCGTGATTGTTTGGGTAATTGACCGAATCATGTGTCGACCTTTGATATGCTCACGCATTTCATGAGCGTTACATCTTCAGAATCTAAGGCATCAGTGACGCCTTAACCTTTTGCACGCCTTTTGGTCGACTAACCACACTCAATCATGTTGGAAAGAAATCCCATGATCCACACATGACGAGGCGAGGCTCGTCTTTGTGATAAGGGATTTCGAATACATCTCGAACCTGAAGGTATCGAGTGATTGTGAGCAATATTATGACCCATACCTTTAGGACTAGCAAGAGTTAAAAGACTCAATTCATTTATTGCTCCTCCCAATGGATTCGTTTGATGTCATACATGACGACGTGTCATACTGATGATTATGGAAATACCATTGTGGACCTACCCATGGGCGTGCATTGGTGAAGTCCCTGGTATATGATTCGGAGGTTTTATGAACCCTGAACCCAGAAGGGCGTGTAGCATTATCTACTCTATAAGGGTGCTACCCTATCGTTATGCGATGGTCGATCGACTCAGCCCTTCGATTTATGTTGTTATTCCTCTGATGGTTGGTTATCTTGGTGTCTTTGCGTGGGATCTTGGAACAATGGAACCATTTCGACTGTGGGTCGATACTAGTGTTCCCAATTATCTTTTAGTAGCATTGCTCACGCTAGAGCAAAATCCCTTGTCTTTGGCAGATGTTGTTGAGACACCATAGTAATGTGAGCTGCCAGGTCAGTGCGTTGGTACCTGACTAATCAAGATGAGCTTGAAGGCTTACGTATTGCGCCCATATGTGACTATCCGAGTCGTTGAATGGGATGCCTTACGGGAAGGCTCAGGACTATTGCTTGTGGTGCGATATCAGTCGTTCGTTGTTTTAAGCAACGAGTTGGACACATGAAGCCGTCAAGCCAAATGTGAAATCTATGCTAAAAGCATGCATCTATGACTCGATTTCACCATTTACCTCTAAAGTTTCCGAAAAGATGGAACCATCGGCGAGTGAGGATTCCGGTTTCAGGACTCCTTTCACTCAAATCTCTACATGAGATATGATAATCAATTCGAGGGCGTGTGGCCTGTACTATTCAGAATTGACTTACTGGTTGTTAATACCGATGGGACTGCCGTGCCCATGAAGCACATATAAAAGAACTAGTACTGGATACCCATGTTTTGGGTAAGCTACTGGTGTTCTGTATACTTGTCGCAATGGGGGCCAACATGTGATATGTCCTAGAAACTTTATACTCTGTTCATTGCGACAACAATTTAAGATGTTTCATATATCTCTTTCCGGTATTGACCTATGTGCTGGAAGCATCTGGTCATTGGTGTTTGAGTCGACTGGTAATGCTTGAGGATTGTGGAATCGTACGGCCCGGGTGTCGTATATACACTGCTTACTGACAAGGAACTGAAGGGTGAAAGCGACGCAAAAACTTTTGACCCCCATCAGTCCCTACTAGACGCCCTAGTACCATTAACCACAATTGCTCAGGTGGAAGGTAGAAAGTCAGTACCTAGAGGGTTCTACAGAAATAAAGTCCCATTTTGAATATAGTTGTTCGGTCGACAAGAACCTAGTATATTTATCTTAATGGGGAGGTAAATATACGGTAAAGTGAATCGAGCCGAAGGATAAATAAAATGGAATACCCGACAAGGTTTCGAAGGGGACTTTTAAGTGGTGCGGTAAGATCACCTGTTTGACATCACCATGACACCCGAGGTGTCCAGGGGTCGGATGTGACCCAAGTGATGATTGATTGTTGTTTGGAACCCTCTCATTTTGTACTCATCCGTGGCTTCGAGATGAGGCATACGGACAATTACCTATACTCTCAGAGAGAGTTGTGGCTAGACACTGGATTGCCAACTTCCATTATATCGGATTGTAGTAGTCGTTCCGCCGCAAGTTCGACAAACTTTGTACACAAGCATGTGATACTCTATTTGCAATGAGTATGGCTCGTCATTCTCGAACTAATTGAATGTACTTGACGGAACTGTTCCGCGTTGACACGATTGGTGTCCGTGGCACATCGAATCCATGAGCTTCATGACCAAAATTTCCTATGTGATAGGAATTATCATCCCAGTGTTCGGGGTGTTCTGCTCGAAGCCCTTGGAGGGCATACGTGTACATCTCCAGTACGTCGAATCACAGACGAAGATAGATACATAACCTGGTTTGATTTATTCGAGAGATGGCCAGTAAATCTTGCAGTTTAGAGACTGCTTAGGTGAGATGCGAACCTATTGAGAGGTCATACGAACAAGGCGTTGGCCTTAAGGACTTCGAACTAATAATAGGTTTACACTGAGAGTCATACTCTGGGAGAATGTTGGTAAGCATAGAAATTATAATAGGCCAAATTCTTGATACTCCAGTGGCACGGAGATATCGATCAAAATTAGTCTCGTGACGATTAAGCTCGAATTATCGCAAGAACTTAGTAGGACTCTTGATGAATCCCGCAAGTCAAGACCGAGGAAGTGTTGCCAATTCCTCGACCGATGGGATCCAGATTGACGTAATCTCTGTTATGTCGGGAAACCGATAGATGTGTCGGATTGGGACGTCCAAGAGCTTTGTCATAGTTGGATCAAGATATTGTGTTCGTTAGAACGCTAAGATGAACCTGAGTTCACTTAGGAAAGAGGAAATCTCGTGAAGCGCAAACACTCCGCCCTGTTCAAGAATACTGTTGGGACGGATTGCTTGAATTGAATTCCGGGACGGAATTCTCTTAACGGGGGGAGAATGTAACATCCGGCAAAAATCGATGTGATTCCGTACGTAATTAGTATATGTAATTAACGGTTTAAGTGCATATTTAAATTAATTGGATTAATTTAACTGATGCCGTAGGGAATAGCAAATTCCCCATAAGATGCATAGGAATGCACACGTGTAATAATGAAGCATGATAGGATCATGTGCGAATAAACTTGTCTGGTACGGACGTTGGTGATTACCCGGTAAAAGTTAAATAAACGAAAAGGATCCCGGACACCCAGGATATAAAATAAAGGGTATTTTCACAAATATAATGTGTTTTGGAACTCCAAAACCATAAGTGAAAGCTTTCCATACAAATCTCCCGTAACGAATAAAGCGCGCGTACCGCACCCGGTACGCGTATAACTTATAATTTCACCCGACAAGAGCCTAAATAACCAATCAACACTTAAAATAGACTATGTTTAAGGGTTATTAGAGGCACTTTTAATGACCGAATAACACGCGGTTAAAATCCGATTAAAGCCCGAACGGAGCCGTAACGATAAAAATTAAGACGTAACTAGTAATTTGTAGATATTTGATGGGTGGACCCCACCAAATCCAAGCCATGATCGGCTCCCCATACTCAAAATATCACCAAAATCTTGAATTTACTTATCAAATCTTCCAAAGATTATCTAGGCATGGAGTTAGGAATATTATATTAGATTGTACTAAACATGATCTTTGATAAAATTCATACTTTTCCGTTTATTTCCAACACAAAAAAAAATTGTTCTTTGCCTCCTTTGAGCCGTAGCTCAGACCACACACACATATCTTTCATTTTCAACTTTACAACATAAGATTCATCCACATTCAAACCCATTTTTCATCAAGTTAAGTGTGTTATCAAGCTTGGAGCTTAACCACCTTGGAAGAACACATAAAACCCCATCAAAATTAAGTATTTTTACCTTCCCTAGCCTTGTGCTAGTAGTAAGTCTCTTGATCTTGTTTTTGTTCTTGAAAGTTTATGTTTAGGTGTTTTAGAAGCAAGTTGTACATAAGGTTTTTGGACAAGGGCTGAACATAAATTATAATGACTTTTATATACAAAAATGGATGATCTAAAAATAATGTGTAGGGTCGTGGGTTTAGATGGTGATGTTGTATTGTTCTTGTAAGTTAAAAGTTAACATACACTAGTTAAAATGATGATCTAAGACGTTGTTTGTAGATTTAACTAGAGTACACTTAAAAGTGGTCTTGACCATCTTAAAATAATATTCTAGTGCATAATATTGTGTTGATCTTGTGAGAAAATGTAAAATATAAAGTGTACATATTGTAATATTTGGACATAAAGTGATCAAGTTGGACAAAATACACTAATTACACCTATTATTATCCTTAATGAGATGATCAAAGGCTATTAAAAGTGTTGGAACACAAAAATAAGCTAACATGACAAAAATGATCCATCAAAGTCTACTAGTTTAGTAGGAAAATGCTAATCTTGAAAGATAGAATGGAAAAATGCAACTTTTATAAGTTAAAGGACTATAATTGTAACTTTAAAAGTTGAGGGACTAAAATGGATATTTTTAGAAACTTGAGTCTAAAAATACAACTATGGAAAGTTTGGTGTCAAAAGTATAAATAATAATTTTCCAAGGTAGATTTTGTAAATACTAGTAAACATACACATGTATTTTATATAAAAGTGTATTTTTATAAAATAGAGTTTTATAAAATATGGACTTTTTCTAACATATGGATTTATATAAAAACAAAGGTTTTTATAAAAATATTAGACAAATTAAAAACTTGGGAGAACTTATATAAAAATGAACACTTTTATATAATTGGGAATATAAAAGTGTTGGAACATTTTTGTATATAAGTTGTCAAGTTTTGTATTAAAAATACAAAAGTATTTTAAAACCTCCAAGTAATATGTGTAGGAAGTTAGAAAATTTAATAATATTTCTAGAAACACATATTGGAAGGCTTGGGAAAAATTAACTATATATACATGTATAAGTTAAGAAATCGGACTTGGACGTGTTAACGAACTAAGACGTAAAAGTGGACAAACGAGAAAAATATTATTACGTCAAGATGAGTAAAAATATATTTTATGGAGTTAAAATATATATAACTTGGGTGCAAAATTTACATAACACTTTCCTAAGTGTTGGAAAAATATTCGTGGGAGAAAATATAATGTAAATAATCTAACAATTAAAAACGTTAAACGAACGTATGGACTTAACGAGGAAAATACATACATATATATATATATATATATATATATATGTTCGGCTCGACGAAATTCTAGTATATTTACTTAATGGGAAAGTAAATATACGGGAAGGAAAACCGAGACGAGTAAATAATATATATATATATATGTATACCGAACTGACGAGATCCTAGTATATTTACTTAATGGGAAAGTAAATATACGGTGTGGTGAGTCGAGTCGGGCGTTAAAAATATATTATCGAACGACAAGGCCTGAGTATATTTATTTGAATGGGAAAATAAATATGCGGTAAAGTGAGTCGGGTCGAGTGTTAAAAATATTATATCGAACGATACGATCTTAAGTATAATTATTTAATGGGAAAATAATTATACGTTAAGTGAAGTCGAGTCGAGAATAATATTGTACAAGTTAATTAATATTCGTGAAAGTATAAATGTAACTTGTAACAAGGGTAATCCATCACCAACGGACCTAGGACATGTGTTTAATTAAACGGGGAATTATATGTAAATGGTGGTGTTGGGAGTTGGGTGTACAACTTGCCGGAAAAGCACACGCTATAAACTTAGTGACTTACACGCACTGGGACGTTCGTAGGTGCTTGACCACGGACTTGCTATTCTCTGCTATTTGATTGTACGCTGTACATCAGGTGAGTTTCACGGCCCCATTTTATTGTTTTAACTGGGGGAAAGATATGTTTGTCAAACGTTATCACATGTTGAAATGTTTTCAAAGGTTAAAATGTGATAAGTGGTATGATGAGTACTTGAGCAGTGATCGCCACTCGGGGTTGAGTCCTCTCTTCTGTAACCATTAATTCAGGGAAATGAAACCGAAGGAATATTTGGATAGTACTATTGGTGCCTGACAAGGCCCACCCCTAATCGATAGCGTCGATTATGCACCGGCGTATGCCAGGGGTGCACGTATTCTGAAATTAAGTCGTTGGGTTCTGAGAAACGACTTGGAGCGGGGCATTATTATTAGTCTTGGTTTGGTTATGGGGCTCAAGGGATTGCTCATCATCATAGTTTGTAGGAGCTAGCTACTCCTTACAAAGGCCACCAGTTGTGCAGGTTTCGCACATGTTGTAAAAACGAAATATCGATCGACAAGATCCTAGTATAATTATTTAATGGGAAAATAATTATACGGTAAAGTGAGTCGAGTCGACGGTTGTGAAAACGTTGTTGTTATGAAACTAAAACCTGTGAACTCACCAATATTTTATATATTGACGTCTTTTTAAACATATCTTTCAGGTAACTAAGTGCTGAATAGATATGGGGCTAGTGCGGTGGAATTCGGGATGTTGGATACTGGTCGGGGTTTCATCTATTGTTACCAATGGGTTGGAACATAAACGGAAATACCCCCACATTGAAACTTAATGTTCATTGTTTTATGTAATGCTTTGTGCAACATTGTAACGAGATACTCGTTTTCGACATCCAAATAAATTACTCTTTTCTAATTAAATATAGTTTGTGTTAATCTTGACTTTGATATGCTTTCGAGCGTTGCGCCACGTGTTTCCGCCATTGGCGTGGTGTGACACCCTGAGTACAAACATTAAAATTATAAGGATATTATAAAATGAGTGTAGTATATACATTAAAACCATGATTCATATCTTACCAAACAAACATGGCTGTTATTTTCTGACTTAACCCAAAATCCATAAACCATTGTAACACGGATGTGTATGCACCTGTACAAATCCAAAAAAAATAATAAATAATACATATATTAATGTTTAAATCACAAAAATACTTACAAACTCAATAAAATCTTTGTATCAGAAAATCTATACATATAAATCGATAACTAAAACATAAACCACAAATCGAAACCTAAATCATAACAATAAATTCGTACCTTTCTTAAAAACTCAATTGAACCCTAAATCCAAAGCTAAAACACAAACCCTAAATCGAAACCTAAAACATATATCCATTCGTATCTATCTTAAAACATCAATTGAACCTTAAATCAAAAGCATAAAACATAATTTCAAGTTAATATAACACTTGAAACCCCGAAAGCATCATTGATAGTTTGCATATAATCTAAATCAGTAACCACTATACCGTTGCCCTCCAACTTAAAATTAGCATACCTCATAATCCAGACAGGTTTTTTGCAGCTCAAAACCAAGCAGAATCACCAATAAAAAACCTTAATCAATTTCTTCAAATAAATGAACTTAGCTACAACCAAAGCCCAAATTTGAAAACCTTTCAATCTCAAATAACAAACATCAAGTCTAGTTACAACATTTTAGCCTACAAACTGGCCAGTATTGTTTGCATAAGAATACAAACCTAAATTAAATAAAAAAAATTAAAATTAAAATCACAAACTGAATATAAGTAAGCAAGCATACCAGAAATAAGATCATTCAACCAAGTCAAGCACCCTAATGAGGCCTCATTGTTGGCTAAAATGGTTCATCATAACTCAATTGAACATAAAAATCCCTAAATCGATACCTAAAACATAAACCCCTAAATTGAAACCTAAAAACATAACAATCCAATCGTAGCTTTCTTAAAACATCAATTTAAACCTAAATCGAAACCTAAAATATTAACCCTAATTCGAAATCTAACACATAAACCACTAATCAGTCTTAATAATAATCCAACGATCAATAAAGAACGATCACTCAAACCTTAGTCTTATCAATCGAACAATAAAAACCCCTAAATCTAAACCTAAAACATAAACCCTAAAACATCAATACAAAATCAAAACAATTAATCAAGACTTTACAAACAGAATAGCAAAATCAGTTCAACACAACACAGAAAAAAAGATAGAAGAACCTCGATTAATTGAAATCGATACCCAAAACATAAACCCCTAAATTGAAACCTAAAAACATAACAATCCATTCGTAGCTTTCTTAAAACATCAATTTAACCCTAAATCGAAACCTAAAACATTAACCCTAATTCGTAATCTAACACATAAAACACTAATCAGTCTTAATAATAATCCAACGATCAATAAAGAACAATCACTCAAACCTTAGTCTTATCAATCGAACAATAAAAACCCCTAAATCTAAACCTAAAACATAAACCATAAAACATCAATACAAAATCAAAACAATTAATCGAGACTATACAAACAGAATAGCAAAACCAGTTCAACACAACACAGAAAAAAAGATAGAAGAACATCGATTAATTGAAATAAGAATGAAAGAGAGATTACCTTCGATTTGAGATGAATGAAAACGTTGAATCGCCCTGATTAGGGTTTCAGTTTGAAAGGAGGCGACGATGAAAGTGAGGTTATGTTATGTCTGTGTGTTTTTAAGGACTATTTATATTTTTGTGATTTTTGATTTAAAAAAAACGAAAATTTTATAAAAACCCACAAGGTGATATGTGGCATAGTGAGAGGAAGAGAGATAATTGAACTTGCAATGTGGGAATGCCAAGTGTCCCACATTGCTTTCAAATATTAGATGTATAGATAGATAACAATAGAAATATCTGTTTGGAATCATTATGGCATAATACCTCAAACTTCACAAATCACAATACACAACTAACAACTACTAGTTTGTTTTTTTTTCTTCCCCACTTGATTTTGTATTTTATTCTATATATTTATTTCTATTATTTCTATTCAAAAAGGGTGGCGGCGCAGCTTGTTGCCCGCCTACCTAACATCCTTATGTAATTTACTTGGTTAATGAAAATTTGATTGCACGACAAAAAAAACAAATTATTTCTAATGTAGTTTTATAATTGCTTTCTAATTTATTGTATCTGAAACAAGAGGAACCTTGATCCCTCTTTCCCTTTGGGTATTTATTATATAATAACTACAATCCCATAAATTAGGAATGATTACAATGAGATATGGATATAAATATAATTTACAAATGAAGTATCAATTAATACTAAATATATTATCTATTACACCCCCGCAGTTGAAGCAGGAGGTGACCGAAGGCTGAGACTAGAACGAAAGTCTTCAAACAGTATGCGCGGGAGGCCTTTTGTAAAGATGCCTGCAATTTGGTACCGGGATGGTACATGAAGAATACGAACCTGTCCTTTTTGAACCTTTTCATGAATGAAGTGTATGTCGAGTTCGATATGCTTGGTTCGCTGATGTTGAACCGGTTGCTTGATAAGTAGATGGCGCTCACGTTGTCGTAGTAAACAAGAGTGGCGCATGATAAGGGACGCTGAAGCTCAAGAATTAAGTTCCGCAACCAGCATACTTCGGCGACAACATTAGCTACGCTGCGATATTCAGCCTCTGCACTAGAACGAGAGATAGTGGCTTGTCGCTTGGAGGACCATGAGATAAGATTATTACCATAATAAATAGAGTAAATTACCAAAACAGTCCCTGAGGTTTGGGCTAATATGCCTGTCCAGTCTAATCTTTTAAAAATTGCTTGAACACTCCCCGATCTTTCAGAAAATAGGACAAAACAGTCCAACCACTTAACTCATTTAACTTTTCTCAGTTAAGTCAGGGGCTTTTTTGTCCAATCATGTATAAATTCATCTTCTTTCCCACTTCTTCTTCTCTAATTAGACCCACCACCCATCACCATCTTCACCTTTCACCACCACCACTACCCACCACCTCCTCCACCTTTCACCACCACCATTACAACCACCAAAATCTCTCATTTGCATTCCCCAAAATCTCTCATTGCATCCCCTATTTCTATATCCCTCCATCTTCATCAAAACCCACAATAATAATGATAATAATTACATGTGTCACAACCCTAATCTCCATCTGTAACAATCCAGTTCAATCCAAAACAATGAGATTCTTTAGACGGTTAACAGGGTTTCTCGGATTCGGTAATAATCACGAAGTCATCAAAGATTCTAAAGACGACAACGACACTAATGATGTTAACCACCACAACAATCCTAATACAACAGATGAAGCTGAAACACATCATTACATTGATCCTAATCTTCCTCGTAAAGGGTTTAGTGTTTCTGTTCAAGTTCCCGTTGATAAACCCCATCCAATCGGCCCGGTTTTGCTTCCCTGTCTGCCGGTGACGGTGGCCTTCAGGTTATTTTCTTAATACACTCTTATTATTATTATTATTATTATTATTATTTTACCTCCTCCTTCTTTAAATCTGATCTGATCTGCTGGATCTTTCAATTTCAACTTCCCTATTGATTAATTAATTAATTGATTGATTGAATTTTGTACTACTAGTATTAGTAAAAACTAAATGATGTCTCTCTGTCTGTATGTATGGTGTAGCTGGGCACTGGTTGCAAGGTCCTTATGTTTACTACCTTTATACAGAGGTGGGGGTGGGGTTAATAGGTCTGGGAAGATGGAGGAATGGTGGCTAGTGGGGGTGGGGGTGGTGGTGGTGGTGAAAGGTGGAGGAGATGGTGGGTAGTGGTGGTGGTGGTGGTGGTGGTGGTGAAAGGTGAAGATGGTGTTGGGTGGTGTGTCTGATCAGAGAAGAAGAGATTAGGAAGAAGATGAATGTTTACATGATTGGATGAAAATGCCCATGACTTAACTAGGAAAAGTTAACCAGGTTAAGTGGTTGGACTGTTTTGCCCTATTTTCTGAAAGATCAGGAAGTGTTCATGCAATTTTTGAAAAGATTGGATTGGACAGGCATATTGGTCCAAACCTTAGGGACTGTTTTAGTAATTTACTCTAATAAATACAGAACCCGCTGGTGGAGCGACTTGTATCTAGATAGCCTGCCCAATTGACGTCCGTATAGGCCACTAATCGTGGGCCCCGAGAGGAGCCGAGCGTAAGACCGAAGGTGCTTGTTCCCTGGATGAATCGAATTATTCTTTTAAGAGCATTCCAATGATCGGTCTTTGGAGCATGCATGTGAATACAAATATGTTGCACGACATAGCTAATATCAGGGCATGTGAAGGTTAAGTACTGAAGTGCACCTGCAAGGCTGCGATATAACGTGGGGTCATGAAAGTCATCACCGGCGTCAGAGCTAAGTTTACTGTTTGTGTCAACCGATGTGTGAACAGGTTTGCAAGATGAGATGTCGGCTCGTTTAATGTTCTCCTGAGCGTAAGCATGTTGCGAGAGAAAAAGAGTGTTTGGTGCTGCTTGACAGAAATACCCAGAAAGATGCTAAGGGGGCTGAGATCCTTCATTGCGAATTCGGCTGACAGGTGAGACATGAGCATGGTATGAAGAGTGTCTGTGGAGGTGACGAGAATGATATCGTCAACGTATATGAGCAAATAAGGAACCTGTGTTCCTTGGTGATAAGTAAATAAAGATGCATCACAACGACTCTGCACAAAAGCCAAAGTGAGAACAAATTCCGTAAAGCGTTGATACCACGCCCGTGGTGCCTATTTTAACCTGTATAAAGACTTTTTGAGGCGGCAAATGTGATCAGGAAAGTCTTTGTCCCGAAAGCCCATAGGCTGATACATGTACACAGTCTCATTTAAGTGCCCGTGTAGGAAAGCATTTGTGACATCTAACTGGTGTATTTTCCAAGACTGTGAGAGGGCAATAGAAGCACTGTACGTATAGTACCCGGTTTGACAATTGGGCTGAACGTTTCACCACAATCAACTCCAACATGTTGCAGGCGACCGTCACATACAAGGCGCGCTTTGTAACGTTCCAATGACCCATCGGATTTAAACTTATGCCTGAGTAACCACATGCTCCAAAAAACATTCATGTTTGGTAACCTCAGTGTTAATTCCCAAGTCTCGTTCTTAATAAGAGCATGGTACTCATAAGTCATGGCTTTATGCCATTCCGGTATGGCCAAGGCCTCGTCCGGGTTTTTGGGTATTGTGACAATGGTTGTGACGTTTAGGTTTAGGCGTTTTTTGGGTTTTGTAATGCCGTCCATAGCGCATGTGCGCATGGTGCGGGTATTTGGTTGGGGTTCGGCAGTAGTGGTGTGTAATGGTGGTGGGATGGAATGGGCGGATGGCTGTGGGGAGATTGGAGTGTGGGAAGAGGTGTGGGGCGGATAGGGTGAGTGTGCAGGGTGTACGGGCAGGGTAGATTGGGCCGTTGGGGAGGGTTGAGGGGTTTGGGCCGGTGGGGAGGTTTGTGAGGTGGACTGTTGGAACAGATTAGGTGAGGGGTGTGTGTATGTTGTGAGTGGGCCGAGGGTGGTGTTTGGTTTGGTTGGGCCGAGGGGTTTGGTTGGAGGGTGTTTGGGCCGTGGGGGATAAGTGGGTCGACATGTGGCCAAAGGGCAATTGGAAAGACTGAGAGAAATTCATAGTTCGGGGTGGGGTGATGGTGTTAGCAAATGCAAAAGTGGTTTCATCGAATGCAACATGTCGAGAGATGATGTTTTGTTTATTATGGAGATCGAAACTTTTGTATCCCCGGTGTGTGGAGGGGTAACCCAAGAATACACACGGGGTGGAGCGAGGATCGAGTTTGTGAATGTTGGTGTGGGGGGTTAGTGGATAATAAAGGCATCCAAATATACGAAGATGTTCGTAAGATGGTGTGCGGTGATATAGAAGTTCAGTGGGGGTTTTGTTTTGAAGGTGTTTGATGGAAAGGATGTTGAGGATGTAAGTGACGATTTCAAGGGCATGGTGCCAAAAGGTGTTGGGTAAGGACGCATGGGTGAGGAGGGTGCAGATCATGTTGTTGATTGTACGAATCATACGTTCTGCTTTACCGTTTTGAGACGATGTGTGGGGACACGAACGTCTAAAGAGGATGTCGTGTGTGGAGAAGAATGTGTTAAAGGAGGAGTTAATGTATTCGGTGCCATTGTCACATTGTAATGTTTTTATGGGTCGTTCAAATTGGGGGGTGATTTGTTTGTGGAAATGGAAAAAGGTGTTGTAAACTTGGGATTTGTTTGATAAAGTTTATGTTCACAAAAAATTGCTAACATCATCAAGAAACAAAATATAATATCGATGGCTATTAGGACTTAAAATTGGAGAAGTCCATAAATCACTATGAATTAAATAAAAGGAATTAAAAATACGAGTACTAGAACTAGAAAATGGTAGTCTAGTACTTTTGCCAAGAACACAAGATTGACAAAGTTTATTATTGAAATTGGAAAAATCAACGAAACAATTATTCTTCAAAGATTGTAAAGGTGCTCGTCCTGGATATCCAAGATGTTGATGCCATAGAGATGAGGTGATAGCAGCAAAGGTAGTGGGGAATGTGGTGGTTCCGGCCCGAGCACAAGTGGGTATAAATCACCGCTGTTGTTGCACCGGAGGATAGGGATCCGGCTCTTGTATTCCTTCACAAGAAAACCAAATGGGTCAAATTCGACAGAGATAGAGTTGTCGGTTATGAACCGACGAACTGAAATTAAATTTTTAAGCAATTTTGGTGAATAAAGGAAGTTTTTAAGGACAAGGGGTGGGAAGGGTGGTGGTAAGGTTTTGTGGCCATGTCCAAATATCGGGATGGTTGAACCATCACCAACAATAATTTGTTGTCCCATACTATTATTCGAAAAAGAATCGAAATCAACAGAGGTGTTAGACATATTACCTGTGGCACCGATGTCCATGTAGCCAGTGGGCTCCTGCGAGTTATTCAAGGACATAGCATGAAGGGCTTGATCAATGTCCGTTGACGTATAAGCCGTAATGGTGGGCCTGAGACGGTTTGGAGCCAAGCAGGCCAGGCCCATTGTTGCTGCTGTTGGGCCGTGATGCGGACGTAGGATAGGGACAGGGTGGAGCGGCCCAGGTCTGTGGTTAAAAGGGCTGTTGAGGGGCCAGATGTGTGGGCTGGTTGGGCCACTGGCCATATGTAGATGGAGCCCAATAAGGAGAATAAGGAGGGTATTGAGGTTGGGCCCAGTAGTTGTAACTGGGTTGTCCGCGTCCACAACCCCGGGCCTGTCTTCCGCGGCCGCGAGATTTTCCCCGCCCACGAGACCTGTTGTAGACCGGTTCAGTCGACGGCTGAGAAGGCATGGAACGAGTTGTGGTATTCAGGGTCGTACCAGCTTTCTGTGATGCGTGGAGTGCTTCTTCCGCCTTCTGAGATTCAACCATGTAGAGTTTGGAACGAGCTTTGTAGAATGGCAGTAGCGGTTCTTGTCACTGTAAGATGGTACCAATGCTTTCATACTTGTAACATCCTGTTTTTATATAAAAAAAATGTGTTGGTTCATATTTATTAGTGAATAAACGGGTCCTTAATTAGTAAAACAAACCAATAACATGTGATATGGGTACTCGTATATTTAAAGCTAGTTAACGAGCAAGTGACAAACAACATGATTATTTGAAATATGAGGTCTAGATGGATAATTAGTATTGTAGGAGACCGTTTAGTGATAATATAATATATTTGACCCTGCTCCGTTTTAATGAAACTTACGTCAAAACGTAGAGAATAATAAGCTCGTCTCAACGTATGTTCGTATTTTTATAAACGTTATACATTGAAAGTTATACAAGATAAAAGAGTAAAGCAGCTGAAATAATAATTATTATTATAATATAATAAGTATAAAACTTAAGAATTTGAAATGCACACAATCTGTATGCATCCCACATCGAAAGAGTGAGAAAAAATAAATGAAAAGAAAGGCTATTGTCCCGCATCGAAACAAAAGGAAAATAGTGAGTTTATCTATGGGTGTCCCACATCGATAGAAAGGTAAATTGAGGTGGGTTCCCACATCGACCTTGTAAGAAAATTGAGGAGCTCATGTCCTCCTATAAATACAAGGCTATAGGTAGTATTTAGACTATAAATTTGATGCGAACACTCTATTATAAATAAAGAGGATCCCTAGCATACAACACCCTGTTGGGTATGTTAATAGTCATTTTTGAAGCGTGAGTAGGAGCCTAAGTAGGGGGACTCTACACCAACGTGTCATAGATAGTTTTAAGGTATGTTCTCATTCAAGTTATGTTTAGTTAGTTATTATTTTTAGTAGTAGTAGTAGTGGTAGTGTAGCGTTATTATTTTTAGGTGTTAGGATTATTATTAAAGGTGAGTATCGGGTAGCCTAGCCTTAGACATTGACTGATCATCCATGTTTAAATAAGGTAGCGCTAACCAATATCCAACTGTACTAATAATTAATTAGGTGTACTGATACCTAACCTAGGGATGGTATAATTGTATCAGGACTCTGAGATATTACCTAGTTGTATTAGCGTTGTCAATTACAAAAGGGCTGATAAAGAGGTGAGTTACTTAAACTATTTTCAAAACCTAATACTTGCTCATAAAATTGTTTTGAAGGTGATTGATCATGTATATGCATCGAACCATAGGTGTGGCATCCACGGTGTTGTGTATATATATATATATATATATATTATAATGATCATTATTTTTTTCCAGGCGTGGACATACACGTACAGCTATATGGGCTGTTTTTACGTTGTATGTGTGAATATATAATGTTTAGTCCGGATATATGATTATGGTGACATGCAAGGAGCTCATACTTGTCAATAAAAATGTTTAGGCGGTTTTTTTACTGATGAGTCGGTTTATGTGACTCACCAGCTATGTGCTGACGTATTTTTATTACTCGAGCATGTATCACAGGTTGATGGTGTTGTAAGGAATGGGAGTTCCTAGCTGAGAGTTGGAATACTTTAGACGGTTCATCTTATTATAGTTAAGCTTTGTTTATCTTGGTGGTACTTGGACCGCACCAGCTTGTAATAAATACTCAAGTTATGTAATGAGATTACGTTTCCGCTTTAAGTTTGCGCCGACTGGTCACTGTAAGTGTCCCGGCTTGGGCGGGGTGTGACAAGTTGGTATCAGAGCTTTAGTTTAAGGGATTTAGGAACTCATTGAAGTATCTAGACTTAAACTAGGAGTGATAACCCAAGTAGAAGTGCCAATCTTGGTAGGCAGAGGCTAGTGTAATAGAGGATGTTTATGATGGGTATGCCGAACTTTATGATGGAAGGACCATATGGTAGTTGGGAGTATCATGGTGTGTATCATATATTGCTTTCATACCTGGCCAGTATGAAAGTTAATGAATGATACCGCTATGATCTCGCAAACATCATATTGTACTGAAATCATAAAATAGTAGGCAAAGTTTTAAGAATGTGGTTGAGCTATAGTACTTTGCCACTAAAACTTGTATATATATGTGTATCTGTGGGATCATATCGTACTTAGGTTATTCCCATCTGTTTACTTGGGTGGAAAGTGATTAATAAGTAAATTGAGAGTTGATTTTATGTTTCTAAGTTAACCAGTGGAATTTGTATATATTGTCTAGCGTATGTACTTAAGTATGCCAACGGTTTATGTATAGTGTAGAGGAGTACGCATATCTGTGGGTGTTAAATGATATCCCAAAATACTTAAAAGGGGTAGAATGATGTCAGGCCTGAATAGAATACCCTAGACATGTTAGTTGTGTAATCAAGTGAGGAAATTAACCAAACTTGGTATCTCCACCTTCCTACTAGAGTTAATAAAAGTTTATTATGTTGTTCGATTTTTTTTAATGAGTACTAGTTTAAATCATCTAAGCTTCTCGTATCTTGAAATCCTGGTTCCGCTTCTGGCAGTAACCATGTCACTAGTAACCACCCCATTAGCATCAAATGTGCCATTAGTGCACAAACTGCTACTGCCCATTGGTAGCAAATAACTTTGAGCCAACCAAATGCATCCACCAATATTAGTAACCATGATAATACTGACAAACGACATGTTGTAGGAGCTAAGTTTGTATCAACGCTAAACCTGTTGGCCGATTTACGAAAGATAAACGCAAATTGATAACAAACTGATAAAGAACGATAATAATTGTATTGAAATTGATCGGATTGATCGTATGATTACAAAGTGTTTCGTATATTGGTTTTGATAAAGAGACTTGATAACCGCTAAAATGAAACATACATGAACTATATATACATAATGAAACTAATATAAACGACGTGACTTGTTATCCGAAGCATTGTGTCTTCTTGTTTGAACCGTTGCGTCTTGTATTGAACCGGCTTGTATATTATTGAACCGACATGTATAATATCTAGCTTATATTATGATAATATCCAATACCCTCCCTTAAGCTAGATTGGTATTACATTCAAAATACTCCATAGTCTTGAGAAGTCCTTTGGTTGTAATGCCTTTGTAAAGATATCCGCTACTTGATCTTTTGTGTTGCAGTACTTTATCTCCACGTCTTCTGTCTTAACTATATCTCTTATGAAGTGATATTTGATCCTGATATGTTTGCTTTTTCCATGATAGACTGGATCTTTTGTGAGATTGATGGTAGATTTGTTGTCACAGTATAAGGTGATTGCCTTATTTGTGTCAAACTCTAATTCTTTTAAGATTCCTTTGAGCCATAGAGCTTGACATCCAGTGAGTGATAAAGCAATGTATTCTGCTTCTGTTGATGATAATGCTACTACCTTTTGTTTCTTTGATTGCCACGAGATTGCTCCTGATCCTATATTGAATATATATCCTGATGTGCTTTTACTATCATCTATATTTCCTGCATAGTCACTATTACCATAGCCCTTCAATTCAAATGAGTTTTTGTTGTATACTATTCCATATTCTGAAGTGCCTTTTATATATCTCAATATATGTTTTCCTGCTTCCCAATGTGACTTCTTTGGTTGATCCATGAATCTGTTAATTTTGCTGACCGCGAACATTATGTCAAGTCTTGTGTTTGTTAAATACATGAGACTTCCGACTAAACTATGATATAGACTTGGGTCAATGTTTTCTTCGTTGCTGTTTTTGGTTAGTTTTAGTCCATATTCCATTGGGGTTGAAGCTTTAATACTATCTGCCATTCTGAATCTTTCAAGTATATCTTTTGCATATTTGGTTTGAGAGATCTTTATCGTTTCTTGATCATAGGTAACTTCCATCCCTAAGAAATAATGTAGTTTTCCCATATCTGTCATCTCAAACTCCCTTTGCATGGATTCCTTGAATGAGATAATTTCCTCCATGTGGTCGCTGGCTATAATTAAATCATCTACATATAGGCATACCACTAGTCTGGAGGTCTTTGTTTTCTTTAAAAATAAGGTATGTTCAAATGTGCATATTTTGAATTTATGTTGTTCAAAATATTGACTGATCCGACTATACCACGCTCGTGGAGCTTGTTTCAAACCGTACAGTGCTTTCTTAAGAAGACATACCTTATGTTCACTTCCTTTTGCTATAAATCCCAGAGGTTGTTCTATAAAAACCTTCTCTTTTAGTTCTCCATTCAGGAATGCAATTTTCACATCCATTTGATGTAGATACCATTTATATTGAGCTGCTAAGGCAAGTACTAGTCTTACAGTCTCAAAACAAATTACTGGTGTAAAAACTTCCTGATAATCTATCCCATATTTTTGCTTATAACCCTTTACTACTAGACGAGCTTTGTGTTTATCTATATTTCCATGTTCATCATATTTGGTCTTGTATATCCATTTTACTCCTATGGGTTTTTGATCTTTTGGTAAATCAACCAACTCCTAGGTGTCATTCTTTTGTATAGATTCTATTTCCCTCTTCATTGCTTCCTTCCATTTTTCATCCTTACTTGCTTCATCATAATCAATTGGATCTGAGTCAGTGTAAAATGCAAAGTTTGCAGCTTCTTGTACTTCTAGACTGTTCATTGGTTGGGCTCTACTATGAATATATGGTAGTGTACGTATTTTTAAAGGTGGACTTTGACTGGAAGTTGTGGCATCTAGATTTTCATCCTCAATTTGTGCTTCTTGCTCTTCCTGCCTCTCATTTCCAGATGCATTGTGTATGGGTGAGTATTCTTCATTCCTTGATGTCTGATTATGTGTATTGTTCTCACTACTTTCTGTATTTTCATTGTCGTCTAAAGTTATGACATCTTCATCTTCATTTTCTTCCCAAGTTTTGTTCTCATCAAATATGACATCTCGACTGACTATGGTCTTTCTTGTAACTGGATTGTATAATTTATAGGCTTTACTATTCTCACTGTATCCAACAAAGATAGCCCTTTCTATTTTATCATCAAGTTTACCCCGTTTTTGTTCTGGAACATGTGCATAGGCAAGACAGCCAATATTTGTAAATTTGATACATCAGGTTTGATTCCAGTCCAGGCTTCTTCAGGAGTTTTATCACTGATACTCTTAGAAGTTGTTCGATTTAAGAGATATGTTGTGCAACTTACAGCTTCTCCCCAATATTCATTCGGGAGTTTCTTTGTTTTCAACATGCTCCTACTTAGTTCCATTAAGGTTCTATTTTTACTTTCTGCAACTCCATTTTGTTGTGGTGTATAACTTGTGGTCAGTTGATGATGTATTCCATGTTCTTGTAAGTATTCTTTGAAAGCATTTCCACAATATTCTCCACCTCTGTCAGTCCTAAAGATATTTTATTCTTTTGTCTGATTGATTTTTAGTCAAGGCTTTAAATATTTTGAAGAAGTGTAGTGTTTGTGATTTTTTCTTTGAGGAAGTATATCCAACTTTTCCTTGTAAATCATCTATGAAAGTAATGAAGTATCTGCATCCTCCTATTGTCTTTGTTCTCATTGGTCCATATATATCTAGGTGAACAAGTTGTAAAGGGCTTTCTGCTCTCCATTTTGCTTGTTTACTAAATGGTTTTCTTGCATGTTTTCCTAAAGCACAACCTTCACATACGTTTTTTCTGTCTTATAATATCTTAGGTAAGCCTTTCACTGCGTGTTTGTGTTCCATTTCAATCAAGGTCTCATAGTTGATGTGACCATATCTTTGATGCTATAAATCAGAACTGGTTTTTTATGGATGTGTACAGTACTTTTGGCAAATCTTGATTTGGATATAGGGGAAACATCTTGTTTTGAGTCATAGGTGTTTTCTGTGATTGTCTTCCCTTCGTGATTTTTTATGGTGCACATCCCTTTCCAAAAAATACATTATATCCCTTTTGCAGTAATTGTCCCACACTAAGAAGATTATGCCTTAGTCCTTCCACATAAACTACATTTGGTATCTTGTTCACCTTATCATTTACTCTTATGCATACCTCCCCACTTCCAAACACTTGTAGTCTCTTATCATCACCTGTTCTAACTTCTCGTCTATCTTGATCATTAAATGTGATGACTATACTCCTATTTCCTGTCATATGATTACTACATCCGCTGTCTAAGTACCAACAATTTGTATCCTTATTTTCTTCCATGTTAAATATCATGAACATGCTATCTTGTTCTGATTTACTTTCTTCTATACACACCATTGCGGATTCATCTTTCTCATTTTCTTCCTTATTTGGACAATTTCTAGCTATATGACCTAATCCTTGACAATTATAACATACGATGGGTCCGTGTCGCCCTGATCTACCTCCTCTTCCTCTTCCTCTTCCTCTATAGCTGTTATTATATCTATTCCCTCCTCTATTTCTTACTTGAGTCCCACTTTGTACTTGGAATGCTTGATCGTTGACGTGTGTGTCATATTCTTAAGTCTTAATTCATGGGATTGTAGTATACCCCTAAGTTCTTCAATTGATAATTCTTCTAAATCTTTGTTCTCTTCTACAGCTACTACTACAGATTCGTATTTTCTGGTCATACTACGCAATATTTTCTCAACTACTTGCTTATCACTTAACTCCTCTTCATTCATTCTTAACTGGTTAACTATTGTGGCAACCCTATCAAAATATCCTTCTATTGTTTCTGTTTCTGACATTCTTAGGATATCAAATTCACATCTAAGGTTTGTGATTTTACTGTCTTTACACGACGCTTCTCAATGATATGATTTGTATAATATTTCACATGCTTCCTTAGATGATTTTGCTGTCACACCCTCAAAATCCACTTGCGGAGTTTTACCGCGAGGCGCATGACAAACCAGATCCAAACCAACGATCACAATAAAAAGTCTAAATGTAATTAATGCAATACCAAAACATAGTTTTAAAAATCCCGTTTACAGCGGAAGCTTATTCAAAATAAAGTTCAACATAAATAAACCAAGTTCAATGTTTGTGAAACAATGCAACTCTATCTAGACGCCGTGCAGACGCGTGCGCCCTAGTTCCCCTGTGCTACCTTAGCGACCTGAGAAAACATGTAAAAGTTTACGTCAGCACAAAAATGCTGGTGAGTTTACAGGTTTGCAGTTCCAGTACCAAGTTCACCTGTCCATACTATAACAAATAGAAAACCAGTATACGCTAGCTAGGCGTACGTTTTGTTACTACCACGATTGGAAAACCAGTTACTAACACGTATACCAGTTTTGTGCCCGAATAGTTCCAAATGTTCCTGTTGTTCCTGTTTGAGAACAATATGCACTCGCCCGGCCCTCCAAGCCGACGAGCGGGGTTGGTCATTCCCAATAGCGCTATTCACATTTCCCCGTTGTGCAAACCCGCACATTCATGGTTCCCCCCGGGACTTCAAAGATCGTGTAGTATACGTTAGAACCCATAGTATGACAGAATTTACCAAACAATCGTTTTAACACATGTTTTCTCCCCCGAAAGTAATAAACCAGTTTAAAAGAGGGGCCGTAAACTCACCTTAAGTTGCTTTACTCCTAATCCCGAGTAAACTCAGCTGCTATGTTAGTCCCGTACAGTGGCGACCTAACATACGACAGTTTACAAGTACTTAGACTAATAACCCGCAGGTTAATTAGTCCCTAGATGTCCAGACCATAACCAAGTTCGTTTAAAAATACCCCATGACTGTTTAACTGACCCAAAGTACAAGACTCGACATCCCATTGGTGACCCGAGACTCCCCGTGTTTACGTTTACGCTCCAAAACATACAATAACGCAAGTACACTTAACATACGTTAACGCACAACAAGTTATAGCACATAGTTCACGTATCACCGGAATACATCCAATTATATGTTACCAAGTTATTAGACATGTTACGGGGTTCCTAGCATGTTACTATATGTCAAATCAGGTCTCGGTATGCTAATATACACTTACAGCAGCAGTACACGCGATTAGGGAGGTTAATCGCATTACATGTCACGTGATTAGGGCTAATCGCCCCATGGGTCAGGCGATTAGGGCTAATCGCCCTTGGGACCACACGATTTGGGCTACTCGCCCCTGTAGCTAGGCGAGTAGGCCTACTCGCCATTACTACACGCGATTGGGGGTCTACTCGCCCTAGTTACTAGCGATTAGCAAGGCTAATCGCCTGTAACCTTGCTGTTCGGTTTTTCGCGCGTTTAACGCTCCAAATCAGATCCAGAGCGTGTGTAACTACCCAATATCATCCCAAACACTATCCTAACCATGTTTAAAAAAACCCAAAACCCTTTCGTTCATCCTCGTAAATCAGTCCTGCATGCAAACAAAGCAATCCAAACACATACACGTAGCATGCAATCATCATACCAACACACGTATCAATAGCCCTAATAATCAATTAATCAGATTTCTATCATCATACTATCCATATTTGATTCTGACCTAGCATGATTACACATCAAAACATCATCAAGATTCATAAAAAACCTATCTTTCTAATCATGCATACCCATAACACATGTTTATTGATTATAATCCGATTAATAACTCTTATTGACGATTTTCAGAAATCTTTTTCGTTTATGAATAGGTCTGGACCATTAGGGATTGATAAGAAAACATTTACAAAGTATTATGGATGAGAATTAAACCTTGGTTTTGCAAAAGGATGATGATTAGACCTTGAAACCTTGTGTTTTTGATCAAAATCGCCTTCCAGAGGTTTTTTGTTTTAAGTGTTTGGGGCGGTTATGGACGACTAGGGTTAGTATTAGTGAGTTTAGGAGGTTAAGTGTTGTATTTATAGGCGTTTCTAGTCGTCCAGCACGTTATAGGCGAGTATGCAGCAGCTACATGCGATTAGGGCTGCTAATCGCATGAGATTGGGCCTAATCGCCCCAAGGAACACACACGAGTAGCCTCCTACTCGCGTCTACAGTGCCCTACTCGCCTCCCCTATGGGCGATTAGGCCTCCTAATCGCCTGTAGGGGTTCCCCTTGTGTGTTTTGCGCGTTAAACCCCGTTTTAACATATGTTAATGCATATTCATGTACCGACAAGTCACATAATGATTGTAAACACATAACACAGTAAATACACATATTTACACTCGTTCACCAATTCCCGGGACTCGAGACTCGTACGTTCCGTATGCTCTGACGATCCTACAAATCGTCACCGTTTGGACACTTGGTTACGGACTGACATCTAACGAACCTCTAGACCAACATCCAATATCTTCTAGACTAACCAGTAGTTTCCCGAACCATAACCCGACCTAACTAACCCAGTTAAGTACCGTATACGCGTGACTCGCTAAGTAGACTTTCATCTAGACAACGTTGTTAACCCGAATTTGCCAGGTGTCACATCATCCCCACGTTAAAAGAATTTTCGTCCCGAAAATTGCGTAAGTAACAAAAGAAGCAACGAGGGAAAATAAAAAAACAGATAGGAATCAATATAGAGTGAAATCAAAAGAGAGATTTACCCG